>BGPR01008717.1:17587-61861 GCA_013235015.1 Araneus ventricosus | reverse complement strand
TCATTTAAATTTCAGAACATTATTCGTAGAATAATCTGCTTTTTGTTTTGCTTTTGTGATTTACGTGCAGATCGTTGCAGCCCAATACGCTTTACAGTTGGCTGATTGATTTACAAGTCGAGGTGTTTTTCTCAGAACCTGGGCTGGATTATTAGACAAAGAAGACAACTGTCTAGAGGCCCCTTAACGTTGGGAATAGGGGGTAAAGCCTCAAGATTTTTAAAAAAAATATTTTTAGGGCAATTTAATTTTGTCTTTCGCTTAATTTACTAATGTGCACTCGAACTTAAATTAAATTAAATTAAAATATCATTTAAATTTCAGAACATTATTCGTATAATAATCTGCTTTTGTGATTTACGTGCAGATCGTTGTAGCCCAATACGCTTTACAGTTGGCTGATTGACTCGCAAGTCTAGGTGAAATTTGTACTAAATTATTTGGATTTTTTTAATGTTGATTTTTTTTATTTTGTTAAAATTACATTTAAATTTAATTTTTTATTCGTAAAGAATGTAGCCAACTTTCTTGAAGGTAACCCGCATAATTTTGTTTTTCTTTTCCGATTTTTATAACAAGTGTTATTTAAAAACTGCTTATATGGACGAGTTTCTGCTTTGTTTATTTTGATTTGCAAACAGTTTTCCGGTAGCCTTCCGATTTAAGTAATTGCCAAATCTTTTTGGATACTATATCAAACGCCAATCTCGAAGCAGTCTTTTTCTTCTGTACACAAGTGTAGAATTCTTTGCTCTTTGAGTTCACTTAATTCTTTTTATTGAAAACGGCTTAGAAAACAATCTTAAAACGGCTGAATTCCAAATGGAAAGGTTGTTATTAGCTAAATCGTCTGGTTAATTTAACCACCAGTGATTATCTTAACGATTTGGTTAAAATTTTAACCACAAGAAAAGCGTTAGACAATCGCGAAAAAGAGAGAAAATGAACAATTATGGAAATTTATGAAGTGAAAGAGGCTATTATTTTAAATAAATACTTAAAATAATACGGCAATAGCAACGGGAACATCAAATTTAATATTTTCAAAGTATCCTTAAGCCATAACAATAAAAAACTCTAGTTTAAATATTAAGTAACATCTTCATACAGATTATAAAAGTTTTGAAAATTATCATTGAGGTGGGTGTAACTGAATTTTTACATTACTCCAAATAAAGAAAACAAAAAACTCATCCATAGGGACTAAAAAATCAACGAAACAAAAAATTTATGTGTTCTAATAGAATCATTGGAGGTAAAATTTTAGGATTGCAAGGACTTCTGACATTATAAATAATTTTACATAAAGCTTATATTAGTAGCTATCTATTTAAAACAAATTTTCGTGCTACTTTTAATTTTTGTTGTTTTATTTGACTAGTAGCTGTACTAATTTTTCTATGTATATGATCTTTTAGGCAGAACGTCGGTTGTATCACTATCAATTATTCGGCGAGAATTCATAAATTTTATAAACATAATTGTTCTAAGACAAAATTGTCCAGAAAAACATTTTCTGTCTAAATTTTGTGTGGTTTTAAACTCGAACTATTTCGAAAAAAGAAGATTATAAAAGTAAATTTCTGATTAGCGATCACGTTGAAAAGATTGTTATTTTTTAAACATTTTTCCTTAAAATGTGTCGTTGAATGATTATGAAGAATGAACTATAGGAAGGAAAACTGATGAATAGAGAGAGAGCAAGAGAGAGAAAACAGATACCGAAAACGTCTAATGCATGCTGCTCAAATTAAATGGAGAAAAAAGGGATATACTAAAATATAAAAAATCATGCTATTTTAGTGTCAAAAATAGATGCAATATCGTAATACGAGGCCGCACCATTACTGATTCATCGCAAGTTTTAAAAACATTAATACAATGTATGAAGAAGTGCTCTTGAAGAAAGCTCCACTTAGTACTCTAATTTTAAAGTCATAATTAAACCTGAAATTATGAATTGGAAGGAAATTATTTCGGTAACAGAAGCTTCAACACAAGAGACTTTACACGACTTGCTTAATCAAACTGTAAAGCGACTGTCTAAATCTCTTTAAGAGGATTTTTCATCCTTCGAGGACGATAATAATAATATTTTTAAACTAGTAAATGGAATTTTGGCTGCTCATCGAAAATATGTGAATTTAAACAACTCTCCATATATCTAACACTTACAAAAGTCAGCATTTTTGTTCGATCTCTTATTTTTTGTGGAAAAGAGAAGAATAATTATTGTGGATTATCCACGATCGTCTTCTCGATATTGTAGACCAATACGACTCCAATTCGTTCAGGAAATGACACAAATTTAAAAACAAGAAGCTTTCTATATGACAAATTAGGTGACTGGTTTGGATCCGAAAGACAAGAAAACTGGTGACACAATTTTTAATTAGTCATAACAGCAAATGATATTGCAGATACTCAACGGAACAAAAATGTCATTTGTGTCCAACAACAAGCAAGCAGTTGAAACATAGCTTAAAGTTTTGTTTAAATCAGCCATTTAAAACCATCTGTAGTTAGGACTGTCCACGCTAGATTGCTGACTTAGATTCTTCTAGTGCTTATTATATTTCCCGTAAAGTCTTACGTTATGCAAATGACAAGCGCAGGGGGGCTAGATTAAAAACAATGTTGAAAGTTGAAAAAAATAATCCAAGATAAATTTAAATTGTAAATAGGTCTCGTGATTGAGAAACTGAGCCATGAAGGCAAGACTGCATTCGCGCGGAAGTCGGCTGTTACTATTTTAATCTTTTTCCTACTGATTATAGTGTAATAACTGTTTAATAGTCTTTAAATCTCTTCATTAAATGAGAATTACTTAATATTTACGTCTGTCCAACATACCCTAAAGTTCTTAATAAAAAAAAATTATATATTGAAATATTTAATTACTTCTGAAAACTTTTACGTATATTTCAATACTGTCAGACGACCGGGAAGAAAAACTGTCATACAAAAACCACTCGCAGAGATTGGGGAAGGGAATGATTTACATTTTCGAAGTTAACATACGTACATCTAGTATATAGAGATACCGATTCTAATGGGCAAGCCGCTGTGTAGCAATACCGGCAGAGGGACACGATGATACGTGTTCCGCACCAGACTTCTGTACGGCTGCGCCGAAGAATGTGAAACTTGTTCCTTCAAAAGATAGGCCTTGAACTGCGGATGAACGACATGGATCTTTGATATGGGGGAGATGCTGCTTTGTCACTCTGAACACAATCCACGGATTCGTAAACAAGATATCGATATTCGCACAAACCATCGCCAAGTGGCTCAGTTTTGCTTTCTGGCGATTTATTTCCGTACCACTTTTATCGATAAAATATTATGAATATAATCAATTCCTTTAATAATTTAATTTGTAATCTATTGCTCGCCTTCATCTGTTTTATTTACGGTCGGCTTAGTTGCTGGCTAAATAGAGAAAATTGACGGTAATCGTTCGAGAAGACGTGGCACTGCAAGCACCTCCGTTGTAAGGCGAGTATCAATGTGCCTGGGAAATACTTTGAGCATCTAACCGAGTTCTTAATTAATATTGCTTGTAATCTTTTACTTCATGCAACTAGGTACTTACGTTATTATTAGTTTTCATTCCCCTAAATCTTTTACAATTGTTGAAGATTTCATCTGTTGTTCACTTTTCTTTTATTAGATTCACTGACAACGAGGCCACTTTAAGATAACCCTCTTAGTGTCATATAAAATGCAGCCGAGAAATTAGACCATATTTCTTTTTGAATTTAGTTTATTAATGACACGAAGGACTAGCACGACATAAATAGACACACACACAAATACATTTAACATAAAAGATAAGAAAATTATACATTATAATTCTTATTATTTCGAATCATGGCCACAGAAAAATCATATCAGCCTCTTCATTCTCAAACACAACCAGCCATACTACCGACCGACCGCCGACTGAACTCTATACGGAACAGTCTTGTGCCGCGCCATCTACTGCAGGCAACAGCAACTATAAAGTCCAATTCCTTACACCCTTCACGTTTCCGGATATTTGTTCCATTGCAAAATTATTTGTATCTATATGCCTTGTCTCCCTTAAATTTAGTACTTTTTTTGTATTAACGTCTCATCTTGCACAAAAAGAAGGGATATTTTGGGACGAAAACTAATACTTTCAGTGTGTTGTTGATCCACATCCAAACTTTATTTAACGATAAGAACGAAAATATTGTTCTCTCTTTGAAAATACATTTCTAAGGAACATGCAATGCAAAAAATTAAGTTTTCAATTTTCATAGGTTCTTTAAAAGCTTGAAATATTTTTTACTAATGAACAATTTATACCACTTTATCAATTATATTGTTTTGAATATAATGTATTCAATAATTGGGCGTTTGTGATTTGCACGTGATATTAATGCTTTTTTTGCTCGGCTTAATTGCTCACGTTACTCAGAATTTTACATACTCGAAACGAAATAAGTTTAAATGAAATATAATAGATAATTAATGAAAGATAAGTGTTGTATAATTTATTGAAAGGAATATTTCTGTATAAAAATATTTCCGATTGTGCATTATTAGTCTAGTATGCATAACTTGCTGAGACTATCAAATAAAGCATACAAATATGCATGTATATTTCACATAAAAACTTAGTTCATTGATTTAACCAAGAAACATACAACACAAAAAATTGGGTTTAGAATTTTTCACGGAGTTGTCAGAAATATATTTTGCTACGGAATAATTTATTTCTTCACCAATTTTTTGATTAAACGTTTATGACTATAATCTATTTATTTATCGTGTGATTTGCATTATTTAGTAAGCTTTATTTCTGATATTTACAGCCGGCTTAATTGCTGGCTATAATAGAAGAACAAAAGATAATCATTCGAAATTCGCTTGAGAAGGCGTGGCATTCTAAGCATTGCTGATATGAGATGTGTATCAACTCGTCTGGGAAAGATTTTGAGCAGAGCAACAGAAAATAGTGCTCAAAGATATTTGAGTCAATACTTTAATAGTGCTCAAAGATATTTGAGTCAATACTTTAATAGTGCTCAAAGATATTTGAGTCAATACTTTAATAGAGCTCAACGAAATTGGTGGCAATACTTTCCTTAATGGACCGATGGCACAATTTTGTAAGCCATTTTTTATCTATATTAACGGAAATACTGAACTCAAAAGACGTTCTTGCTCTTTTGGTCTGTATTTTTTTCCTTGAATGTAACTTAAAGGGTGTTACTGTTTTAAGGCAAAGGAGGAGGGGTGAAATTCCGTAATGGATTTCTATTATTTAAAAGAACAGAAATAATCCATTTCATATAGTAGACATGACTGCTGACTATTGTGTTTAAGAGAACCTGGGGTGAATTAAAACAATGACATCTCACGCATGCATTTATTAATCGTAAGAAGTATAGATTCTAAAATAGATTTTTTCTGCAAATTTTTAAAATTTAATTTATTTTTTATAGAAACTTGCATGACCATCAAATATAAGTGAGTATCTCATTTTTTAACTGAAAAAGTTTATCCAAGGCTTCAAATCCGTAAAATGTTCCGATGTCTGAAGAATTTATTCTTGAAGAAGCGAATAATATTATATTTGCATCAACGTGAGAATCTCTATTGAGATCATTCATCAAAATTCTTTACCGTTATCTAAATTACTTTCGAATTACTTAGAGGCATTATTGGCAAAAATCGATTGATGTAAGTAACGATTGCCTTAACTCTATTTCGTATTCATTTTCTATATCAGAAAAATTGTTTGCTACGGTCATTTTATTGATATGACTTAGAATAATAATTATTTTTGGAAATTTCATTATATTCATAAAAAATCACAATTTTTTTGCTTCAAATTCCCGTATTTTCTTGCTATTGTGTGATATGCTTTCTCTGTTTCTTTATTTATTTATTAATTATATTTTACAATTCGTTTCGAAAAAATTTGAATTTATTGAATGTTATTGAATAATAGTGAAAAAATTCAAAATTAAATCATGGTATAATTTGGGTATACAGCAATAGAAATAATAAATCTTTCAAAAAACTGCTAAAAAACTCTTCAAAGTTTTCAAATAATTAGGTCGTATCTACTTAAGTATGCTATTTTCCATATTACGCATTTTAATAAAATTAAATCAATTGATAAAGAAAGAAATAGTCTCAAATATATCTGTTACAAGAGCTACAATTACGTGTAAGTAATTTTTATCAATTTTTGTCTCCAATATATTGCATACAAGGTCAATAGTTGGTGCAGGATAACTTAATTATTACTGAAGATCTCCCAAGACAATTAGGATAGAAGATGAATAGTTTTCTTTCTAGACGAGTAGAAACAAAATCGCACCTTCAACATAATTTCCCTGGTATTTTATTTGCTAAGGCATAAATTTTATATTCTATTCTATTCTTCTGAAACAGTAGTTTTATGCAATGTTCTTTTTTATTATAGTAATGCATAATAAAGTCAAATTTTTATTTTAACTCATTTCCAAGAAATACAGAACCAAAAAATTCGATATACAAATTTTCATAGTGTCCTTTCAATGTTGGAAATATTTATTACTACTGAACAATTTATTTATTTACCACTATATCGATTGAACATTTAGGAATATAAGACATTCATTAATCGAGCAACTTGTTTGTTGAAGAGTAATGACTCATATTTGCAGTCGGCTTAAATGCTGGCTAAATGAAGAAAAGTAGTTTTTTACAACTATTTGGAGAAGGCTTTGCATTGCAAGCGGCGTCAATGAAAGGTGAGTATCAGTGTCATCCGAGCAAAACTTTAAGCATCTGTTGTAGTAGCTTTGCTTCCTAACCGTGATCCTAATTCGAGAAAAAGTATGCAAATGTATGCTTTCTTTTTCGTTTTTTCACTTTCAGAGGAAGTGAGTCAACTCATCAAGTGTTGAAAATATTTAAGCATCATCTTACAGTCACGGAGGAAAAAAAAGTAGCCACCCAGCATTATTTTGCCATCGTTCATCGCATATTAAAACATAAGGTACCGATTTTCAGGAAATAACGTCTAGTATAAGATTTCATGCCAAAATATTTCATAAGGGGTCTTCGACATATTTATAATTGCACTAACTTTTAAATTTCCAAAGGCAACATATATTTTCGTTGATAGATTTCCAAACTACATGCAAATTTATGGCAGGGTAATACCAAATTAAATCATTCTAGGTGTATTTGTTTCAAAATTATAAGCAAATGAAATTTTAAGTTTTTAATGTTAAAGTTAAATTTTGAATTGTTTTCGATATCTTGAGAAGTAATATAGTTACTGACTTTAAACTCTATGTAAATAAAATCTATTCAGGAGAAAGTGAAAATTATAAAAAAATTCCAGAGTTATTGGATATCATGATTTTTGAGGGACAAAATAAATTTTTTAGAGAAAAGTTCTGATCTACAGAACTTTTTCATGCATCAAGTTTTATCTATTGTGAAACGTAGATCATTACTTTGAATATATCATTTAAAGTGCGAAATAATTTAAAATGCTACTTCTGACATTTAAATGCTATCTGAGAACTTCCCTATCTAAATACGAAGACGACCCCTTTTTCATTTAGAACAGAAAATGTCGAATATGTTCCGATCTCTTAATAGCCTAATATCCAAAATTATTTCTTGGGGTATTTTTTCATGGTAAATTTATTTAGGATATCAAAAATGGGTATTGGAATTAAAAATTTTGAAGTTAAGTGTTAGTGAAGTTAGTGTTAATTTAAATATTTAAAGTTAGTGCAATTTTAAATATTTAGATTATCCCTTTAAAAAAATTTAAACATGTAATCTTTTTGCTTAAGTTATTTTCCGAGGAACAATACCTTTGGTTTCAATGTACAATGAACGCGATAGAATAATGCTGGTTGGATCCTTTTTTTCCTCCCGGATGTTCATCAAGTTAATAAATAGTACGTTCTTTTTAACTTAGCCTAACTTTCGGTGTGTTTTTCTGCTGATATTTTAATAGAAATTTTTTTAGCTGAAATAAATTTAGACTACATATTTACTGGAGGTTTTCCGCAGAGGGATTTTTAACGAAAATGGGGTTGTATAAACACTTCTTTCCTGTGTCTGAGAAATGGGAAAGAAACGAACGCCAAATTGATTTTTTGTATCTCCTTCCTCATTAGTGTCCTTATTGCTAAGTAATAATTCTATCTTCTTTCCCTGGGATGTCTATGGACTTTTCAAAAAGGGGCTTTTTTCATTTTGTTTTAAAGATAATTGAATATCTTTCTGAATTTAATTTTTTTCAATTCTTTAAGACTATCATTTTTTGTGTGTGTTTTTAGTGACAATTTGTTTTCGAGTGAGTTGTGTTTTTTTGTGGGGGGAAGGGGGTATAAAGTTACTACTCGTTTAGTGTGTTTGTTTATTTGGGGTGAATTTGTTCTTTTTAAGTTTTTGTGTGTGAATTTTAAAATGGGAAAAAATTGTATATAAATGACCCCAGGGCATTGCGTTTCATATTTTCACCCCAACCGCATGGTGTTGTGATTTTTTCTATGCTTTGACTGAATGCAATTTGAAAATTAATATTTTCTAATTATGTAATCCCTGAGTATTGTTCTGATGTAATTAAAATCCAAACCTGTTATTGGGTGTAGAGTGTTGTAGTATAAGATATTGTATAATAGGGTATTTCTAAAATCAACCCTTTTCTCCTTGCCTTTGAGAACTGGGATGCGGTCTCTTTCGTGCTGTTGGGAATTATTTAAATTCCACACCGTTCCGCTAAGTGCCTAACGCTCTTTTGGTAAGGCCGTGTCGGCATCGGTTCCCTACCTTTACTTTTCCTATCCTGTAACTACTCTTCTGATATTTTATGTGCTTCGTAGAAGAATAAAGAATATCAACTACGCATTTTAGATGCCTTTTTTCGATCAATTGAAAGAAACTTAGATACCCATCTACAATTATGATTAAAAGACCGCACGCCGAATTTCATTGATTCAAGTCTGCAGTTTTAAGTTATTGAGCTCAATTGAATGTGAACCGAAAAATCCACAAACAATAAACCAGTTGATATATTTCGTCCAAAATTTGATACAGATCTACAGTTTTGATAATGAAAGAGTGATCGAAATTTGATGCATCTGGCTCCGTCCGCCTTTTAGCTTTAATGTTCACATGCACATTGGCAGACTTAAGAAAGATTATATCTCCCAAAATTTGAGAGAAATTTGCAAATTTGGTGCAAAGACGACATACCAAATTTCATCTGCCTTGTTCAGTGCTTTTCTGAGTCACCGTGTTGACAAATAGACGCGGCGACAGTTGGATTGACCGTAGTTCCAGAAATGAGTATTTCGGTTTCAAGGCTGTCTAAAAGGTGGAGTTATTTGAGAGAAATTTGCAAATTTGGCGCAAAGACGACATGCCAAATTGCGTCTGTCTTGTTCAATGCGTTTCTGAGTCGTCGGGTTCACAAAAAGACGCGGCAACAGTTGGCCTGACCGTAGTTCCAGAAATGAGTATTTCGGTTTCAAAGCTGTCTAAAAGGTGGAGATATTTGAGAGAAATTTGCAAATTTGGCGCAAAGACGGCATGCCAAATTTCATCTGTCTTGTTCAATGCGTTTCTGAGTCATCGTGTTCGCAAAAAGACGCACGAGAGTTGGCCTGACCGTAGTTCCGGAAATGTGTATTTCGGTTTCAAGGATGTCTAAAAAGTGGAGATTCATCAAAATCTCGAATATACACGAATGTATCAGCATTGATCTTGGCAGTGTTTTTAATTCGAATAAAAAATACAACTCATTGATTCCCTTTTTTTAAACGCAAGCGATTGTTTTCCTTCATTTTGTGAAAATATTCATCAACTTATTAAATTACTAATATAATAGCCCAGATCTGTCTCTCGGTAACACTCTGACGTCACCAGCATTAAAACTCGCGCCATAGCACTGCAAGACGTTAAACAGCATTATTTCATTATTAGAGATCCTAAATTTCAATAATTTTAAATTTAAAAGAGTAGTTGTCGTTTTAATTTCAAATTCAATAGCTCTAATATAGTGAAATAAAATTTTCTATCCATTGATATAAAATTTATCTCGCTATGATCAATAGTTCCCGAAAAATTTTAAATTGCTTTACTCATATATTTCAAATCAATTTCCGGTTTTTAATAGAAAGTAGTAAATCACGTCAGTGGTATATCATGCGCGTGATATAGTTTGGACGACACGATGCATCTAATTGCAATCGTGATATAATTTGATAATATTTTTGACAACGCAAGCAGAGAAGTGCTTTGTTTTGATTAAATTTCGAAAAAGAATTCCTTTGAAATTTTAACTTTTGAGTTACGTTCTACAGGTTGAGAATTTTATGGTTATAGTATTGTAATAAAATTCTTAAACAACGAAAAATACTTCACACGGAATGTTGTTTACCAAGAGGTGTTTTTTGAATAAAGAAATATGCAAATAATATGTAAATAAAAAAATCCTGCCATAAAACATATGTTTATTCTATTTGTTTTCAATCAATGATAAACATTTCTCTCACATATATATCTATTTAAACACGTCATATTCGACTGGAAACCTCTCGAATGAAGAGACAATTTTCACCCGTCGTACTATGACGGGAGATTTTCTAGTTTTTTTAAAAAACACCTAGCGAATCTCTACATCTAGTTACTGAGTTGCAGCAACTGGTGAACTTATCCTAATGTTCGAGTTCTGCGCACTTAGACACGCTACGCCAATTCGTAGTGAACTAGTTTTAGCATTCATCCAACTTTTATTCTCTACACAAGGTGTCAAAATGTAAAGTTTCTTACTTTAATTTTTCGAAACTAAGATGATTATATGCACAAAATAAAATGTAATTTATACAGGGAGTACAAGAAGGTTTCTAGCAAACTTTCAGGGTAGATCAGGCGACCTAACCAAATCAATTTCGTAATGCAATATGGGGTCGGACATTCAGAAGGAAATCGCAATGCGGGGCTCTTTGCCATTGTATGAATTAAAAGAAATGGATAAACCAGATGAGATGCAAAACACAAAATGAATGGAATTCAAATTTAGAATAGCGCAATAACTTAATTGCATGCATATTATAATGCGAAGCGGGGATCGCCTCAGACGGCAAATCTTTTCAATACTCACTTTTTAATCTTGTTAAGAACCTTTCAGAAAAACGTGTATTTAAGAAAAGAAAAGCGTAATATAGCGTAGGATATTTCATCGTATATCCTATTTTACATTATCTTGAAATAAGATGTTCTAAACAAACACAGTGACTGTCACGAAAGTCATATAACATACTCTTGGAGATTATTGGTCCTGCCGTAAGGTAGAACTTATTGTTTGTGAATACAATTTTACAGTACGGTAGCAGTTTTGTTTCAGTACGACGTCGAGTATGCGCCATGCATTTAACTCTTTACACCCCAGGCGATCTTTTCCTTGTTGCTCCTTTAAAACCGGGAACCTTTGGGAGGAAGCGACATGAATTGGAATCTCCCAACCTGGGTGGTCATTTACCCCCCTCAACCCCTGCTATAACCTTCCCTTCAGGCGCACGGAAATGGGATGCGGTTTGCAAGGGTATTTGGATCCCCCTACCGCAGTTATCTCCTAAGCGATCTCAGAACCTCATCTCCCCTCAAAAGAAGCCAACCGCCTCAGACGGGCCTTCTTCTCTGTTAAAGGGGAAATTTTGAGACCGCCCGGAACCACCTCACTAGGTGTGAGAGGGTTAATCTCTGTATGTGAGTTTCAAGGAAGCTGTATGCTACTCACCTCTCTTTGCCTATGGAAGTGCATCATGGATGAGTACTATGTTATGTTTTTTAAAATTTCTTTTTAATTTCTGTCTAGAAGATAGATTCGACAGCAATAAATGCTATTTATAAATTAAAAATGGGTTTGATTCTGCGTACTCTGCTATCTTTGTTGTTTTCTAACACATAAAAACCTCTTTTACCCATAACGATGCAAATATTTGTCGTTTTTCAACAGTCTTCCAAGGAAATTGCAACACAACAAAATGGGTGCATTGTTTTCAACAGAGTTCTTTGAAAACTTGAAATATTTCTTACAATAGACCAAGTTATGTATTTACATGAAATACATAACTTGCATGAAAATTTTGGGCCTTGGAAGGATAAGGACCATCCTGATTACTCAGATTTTTATTTTCATCGAAATCGGAGACCAGGGCAAGGCGGAAGGATGACAACACAAGAAGTGCCCCCACCAAACTTTTCTGACTTCCGCGTAATGGCACAATATGATGTTTTGTGGTTGTTTGATGAAGAAAGTACGCATTTTGGAAGCCTTCTTTTTGACCGATTGAAATAAAAATAAATTCCCGTCGGCAAGTTCGAGGCAAAGGTAGATTATTTTTGTCTGGAGATATAAGGAAAAGAACAAGTGATCTTCTATTAGAGCAGCAAGATGGCGGAAGAGACTGCACATGATGAAAGCTTTCCAACAAGGGTGTAACACAATAAACTAAAAGGCAATTTAAGTTAAGGGGATTGAAAATCACATTTCAGAGCAAGTTGTGACGTTCCAAGTTGTAGCATTCATTGAAACATTATTTATTCTCTTCACAATGTGTAAAATTGTAGACTTTCTTGCTTTAATAATATAGAATTTTACAAACGCCAAACGAAATTTAAAAAAAAAATGTAGCTCCTATTTGACTTAAGTGCTGTATAACTTATCGAATGTCCTGTTTCTCTTTACTTGTTGAGACTGTCAAGGAACATTTCACACATAACACCATTTTTGTTGATAAAGAGGCAAATATCGCTTATTTTCAAACATTTTCAAGGAACATACAACAAAAATATTGGAATTTATAGTTTTTTATAAAATTCTTTGAAAATTTGAAATATTTCGCCCAATTTATTTATTTACTACTTTTCCTGTAAAGCAGTGAGGAATATAAAACATTCAGTAAACGACGTGTTTTGTAAATATTTTTCTATCCACTTTATTCGTGCAGTCAGCTTAAGTGCTGGCAAATTAAATAAAGGTAATGTTCTGCCACTTGTTTGAGAAGGCCAGCCTTCCAACCCGATATAAGGTATGGCCAAGGTAGAATGCGATTCATTTGGAAGAGATTGAGCACCTCCCTCTCATATTACTTAATTTCGTCACAGATAATAATTTAAAACAAACTTTTCAACTTATGTGTGAGATATGAAAATAAAAATGAGAATAGGTGAAACATTGAAAAAACTTAAAGGCAGTGGCAAAAATTCAAGCCGTACAGGAACTTACACTGACATTTGAAAAACGCTGCTTGTATTTCAGTTGAAAAATAGTAATTGGAGATGATCTCATGCAAGGTCACAGTGTTGCTGCTCTAGATTATATTTTGGGAAGGAAAACGAAATTTCTCTGCATTCTCGTTCTGGTATATCGACAGTTCACCCAAGTACAGTCCTGGCCAAGGTCTGATTCCAGCCCCTTCATGAAAAAATACAAAATTTAATGGGTTTTTGAAGTTTAAAATGTTTACTATATTGTCCAATTCATTTACATATCACTTCTTCGATGAAGCATTTAGAAAAATAATACATTCATTAACATACAAATTGCTGATTTATCACATAAATGATATGTACTCGTATTTGCGGTTGGTTTAGTTGCTGACTAAATAATAAAAAGTTGAATTTTGCAACTCGTCTAGCTCTTGTGCGACTCGGCTGTACATGTGATGGACGAAGATCTTTCTCTGAGGAAGCAGCGTATTGCTGAACTCACGTTGTTCATTTAACATACCCATACAATAAATAACCTTGTAACATTTGCGCAACTTTCCAACTGCTTTTGCACTTCTTTTCCATGTTTTCTGATTAAAGGACACGGGCCCTTCCCTTCATACCTTCATCGCTTCAATCTTCGAACACATGACAACTGCTCGTGTGGAGAGAAGGAGATCCAATGCATTATGCCACAAAATGTCGGTTTACCTTCTCCTGGCATTTCCAAACTCCTACAGTATAACTTGAATTACAGTGGATAACAAACATTCTCACGCATAACTTATCAAGAACCCGACTTCGACTCCTAATGCGCTTCATATGTGATGAGAACAATCTCATTGTAGAGGATGATCATTGAGAACGCATCCACCCAGACTGACAAACACGTCCGGCTACTTATGACTCTTCTTTTTTTTCTCCCCTCTACGCATTTTTATTTTTTTCCATTTTGTTTTGTTTCCTAGTTGTTCTATCCAGTGAATGTTTCTTTTTTCATTATTATTTATTTTTGTACCTGTTATTTGTTTTTGTCCTTTCTAAAAAAAAAGCACCTCCAACCATCCAAACCGGAAAGGAGTCAAATGGCTCTAATCACGGGGATGCAGGTGGTGTAATGTAATGCAATTAGGACTTTCGTTAATATACTGAAAAAAATTCATGAAGTTGTGATTTTCTATGATGAAAAAATTGATGGCCGTGCTTAAATTGTCATTTTTGAAAAATATAAAGCTGCGTGCAACCATTACTACTGCAACGGTTCCAGACCGGTCGTGGACAGCAAGTTCGCAGGTGTCGACAGGGTTTTTGGTTCGACGTGAGCGGTTCGCGGACAGCCGGCGACGGACCTAATCCTGTCGATTTTTCGGTGAAACCAAAGGGAAGCACATTTGACATTGGGATGTGTTCGCGTGTATACGAGCGCGCGAACCTCCTTGGAACATGCAAGATCAAACCTGCAGCGAATGTGTATTTTTCATTTGTTCCAAAAACCTATTCCCCTTCATTGGCGATTGACAAGCGATGATTAATGGTTCGAGTTTTGTTTGCTCTTTCGCCGTGTTTCGCGTTTTATTCATCGTGAAAATAATTTCTTCTAACTGCTCGCGAGTGGTTCGCAATCCGTTCAGCTCAGGTATGCATATACATGCTTTTAAATCCTTCTTCTTCATAGCTTTGTTTTAGATCTGAAAACATTAGAAAATGAAACATAGCATGGAACTTAAAAAAATTCAGTGTGGACACGAGCTCAACATAAGTAATTTAAAACATAAACTGAATTATATTCTGTAAGAGAAGAAAGTAAAGGATACTTTGTCAACCAAACAAATATTAAGATACCTGATACAACCTTTTGCCATCAAGGTATTGAAAACAAACCTTACATTATTTGCTCTTTAATAAAACTACACTTTTATTTTTTCTATTTACACGCATTTTACTACATTTATGTGCTAACATAAGTTTAAATAAAATAATATATGTGTGTGTGTGTGATACGAACCGCAAACTGCTTTTTATTGAGACTTGAGAAACTTGTTCCCTTCGTGAATGTACACCGTGGCTCAGTTGGTAGAACGTTCCGAAGCGATCCCTCAGATCGTCAGTTTGAATCCGGCTGCAGGCACTTGCCTAAGAACGTGTTTTGTTATGATTTCCTTTGTATTGTCTCTCGTTTCTTGCAGAGCGTACTAATTATTACTATTAAATGTATATTTAAAAGTAGAAAGTTGTAGCTGTTCCGTCAACTGTGTATAAGCAGATGTAATATTTAGTTTTGTGAATAAAGTCCCGAGTGGAGGTAAGCGAGCTTTGTCTTCATTCGACTTCAGCGAATACACGCGATCGATTATCTGCGCTAACTTCATCTACGCGACAATAACAATTTAAACATAAACAGAGAGATTAACACTTACATCACTATTGGGTCGAACATAATTGGTGCATTTGCATATCTAATTTTTAAAAATATGAGATAAAATTTCTTTAATTGTGTTATAGAGAATTTTATTTAAAACTCAGAAAAGGAAGACAAAGCTTCTGACAAACCACACAAAGTATAATTTCAGTTTCATGTACGGTAACCACTAAAAAATAACATTTCTTTTTTCTTCCAAACTTCTATAACATTAACAGATTTTTTAATTTTCTGATAAGAATTACAAAGATATTTTATTCCCGGAGTGGCAACACCTACTGCCTTTAATTAAGACTTACGAAATGGAGATGCATTAATCTGCAATCTGCATAAAATTGTTACCATCCGAAGCAAGTGGTTCGAGGAAAGTCTTAAGTTCAGATATGGTGGAAGGCATCTGTCTTGAAACTAATCTCTCCCCGTTCTCAATTTTACAGGGAGAGGAAACCGAATTTCGATTTTCTATTTCTATGCCATCATCTGGAGAAAATGCTTCCATACATACAAAAAAGGATATTCAAACGTCTACGCAGGAACACTACAGTATGTTAATAATTTAGGCTTGATTTGTCTGTATTTAAATAAATTTAAGACTTTATTCTTGTTCATAGCAAAGATAACAGGCACACTAAAAGTATAATTGAGGAAAAACAATAAAATTTATATAAATTTTTTATTAAATATTTAATTAAAATTTTGAAAGATCCTTTCTTAGTAAGCACATAATCCAAGAAGTAGTTACCTGATATATGCTGTAGATTTAGATGTATCGCTCTACCCTGCAAGGAGTTTTGACAGTTTTTGCAACATCCACAAGACATGTCTTCTTGATGCTTTTAAATCGAAATGTTTACAGCTTTTAAATACATGATGTGTTTTATTCTGCCTTTTTACAACTTTTTAGATTTTTTTGCGTTTTGATTTTCCGTGTTCTTATATATTTGACAATTTTTTAATGGCTTTTTTTTTGTTTTAATTTTTGTACTCTGATTTTGGCGCCGTGTTGCAATTTATTTTTATTTTAAGTATTGCGATTATTTTTATCTCAAGTTTGTATTTTCATCTTTAAACGTTTAAACTCCTGGTGTGTTTTCAGAGGATTCGGTGCTTGTTTTTTTTTTACTTTTTAACCCTTGCCTTTTGGAAATGGTCTTTTAATTTTTTAAAAAATATGACTCTTAGAATCATAGTGTGTTTTATTGTTTTTGTGATTATGTGTTTTCGTTCTTAATTATATATGCGTTTGCAAAATTTTTATGATTTTGCGTATTCTCTGTGTTCAACTTTTTATTTTCTAGCGCATTTTCTTTTATTTACTCGTTGTGACTTTTGTTCTTTGTGTTCTTGCTGTTTATAGCACTCTGTAAATGGAGTTTTCTCTGTAGTGTGCTTTTTTCTGAAATAAATAAATAAATGTCGTATTACACAATTTACAGATAGTGTCCAGCCTATAAGTGTTTTCATGTTAAATTTCATACAAACGGCTTCACTTTTGTCGAACATTCACAGATATGACACTTCTTAAACGAGGTGCTATTCAATTAAGCGTTTCAAACTATACGTATCGAAATTCGGGCATTTCAATTCAACTATTTTATGTCTTCCAAATTCGAAAGGATTCAACAGTAACTTTGGATAACGGCTTGAATTGATTTTTATTATTTAAAAAAATTAACTTTTTATCCATTAAATTAATTTTCTTATGAAATTAGAATGATTGTATATTTAAATATATATAATGAAAGCTGGAAAATATTATCATCTACTGTAAGCACCTTTCAAAAAAAACCATGAATGTTTCATAAAACCGATCTTCAATGGTATCAGTTCAGTTTCTTGATAAGCATAACTGCGCATGTCATCTAATGTCTAAAAGCACGTTGTATTATACTTTCCCTTCTACTAGAGTGCATTTGATAAGTATTACGTAATCAGGAAACGGTTCTACAAAATAACGATACTTTGGATTTAGCAGAATCAATTCGTATGCAAAATGGATAAAATTTCATTGTAAACAATGGAATAATCACGTAAGCAGCGCAAACTTTCCATTCTCACTACCAAAATTTTATTTTTCTAATATCCATAACTGCCGAATGTCCAAAATTGTCAATTCATGTCTATGTGACATACGGATTTGTGCAGCGACAATTTAATTTGGAATTCATAAAGATTCTAAAATTTACTGCCAGTCGTTTTAAATAATAACATTATGGAAGTAACTGTCACTTGACATGGTAACACTTGATTGGTCGTCGCAGACAAATTTGTTTTGCCACCGCGATACTCAGATTTTGCCCAATGCACTTTTTCTTCTGAGGTTTTCTAAAAGGCCCGTGAACGAAACATCTATTCCGTATCTGAAAGACTTAGCAGGTAAAATCATTTCAGCAGTAGGATGTGTTCGAAATAATCCTGATACTTTGAGAAGGCAATGCAATTCTTAGCACTATCGATGTAAGATGTGTATCAGTGCGCCTGGCAAAGTAGCATTGTTCCTAAACGTTCCTAACAATAGTTGCATTATTCCTAACTAAGCTCTTAATTTGAGGTAAAAAGTGAATGCGTTTTTCATTTTTCTTCCCATTGGGACAATGCGAACAAACTTATCATATTTTGAAATTTTTAAGCAAAAGCTAAGGACGATCTCTATCAAAATATTGAAGTTGAAACACATTGTGAACTTCCACACATGATTACGTTTCGTGGGACACATCTTTCCTACATAATTGTGGCATTGATCTGACGATTATTCTCTGCATTATATGCAAAAATGTGGAGTTACTTTTCTTTAACTGTAACTCTGACTTTGGCATTCACCAAACGAACTTTATTGAAAAAAATGCAATTTATATCTAACTCACGAAAAGTTTCGCTTAATTTATTGGATGCCTTATTTTGCATTACTTTTCTAACGATTTTGCTGAGTCCAAAACACTGTTTCACATGCAAACCTGTCTTAGTGATATCTATGCAAAATATTGTGCTACTTTTTTGTGTTCAAATTCCAAAGAATATACAACATAAAAAATTGGCTATTCAGTTCCATAGAGTTCTTTGAAAGCTTGATTGCTGACTAAAATAATGAACAAGAAAAACAATCAATAGCAACTCTTTTGAGAACGCATGGTACTCCAAAAAAGTCGATGTAAGGCTGTATCAGTGAGTCAAGAAAAAACGTTGAGTATCTACAGTATGCAGTCCTTTACCCTTTTTCCCAATAAGAAGAAAAATCGATATGAATGTGTTCTTTTTTTTTCGTTTTAAGATAATATGAATTAACTTTACTCGGTTAGAAAATTTTCAATCATCACCTAAAGACGGTCTTCATCATGTAACTGAGGTATAGCAACTTGTAAACCTTGTCTAATGATTAGGCGTTGTGTAGTCAACCATGTTAAAACAATTTGTGTTAAGTATTAACTGGCCATTGTTTTAAAACGTGGAGTTTCTCACTTTAAGTGAAACTAAGAAATTATTTGACTTTTTACCAAATAAAACTGTAATTAGCATTCAACGAAATTCATGGGTTATATAATCTATTTAATGATCTATTTTACATGCTTGTCATATTTTTGCTGTGACTGTTGCAAAAAGTATTTCAGAAAGAAACCTATTTTATTGATAAAGATGCAAATGCTCTTTTCTTAACACCTTTCCTACGAACACGCATCACATAAAATTCCGGTGCAGAATTTTCATGAAGTTCTTTGTAAGTTTGAAATATTTCTTACTATTGACCCATTTATTTATTTACCAGTTTTTATTTGAAACATTTATGAATATAGTCTATCCGTTAATCGTGAGGTTTGGTGTAAACTTTATTAAACTGAATTTCATATTTACAGCCAGCTTACTTGTCGGCTAAAATACGCAACGGAAGACGTAATCATTAGCAACATTTTGAGAAAGGTGTTGCATACCGAGCGCCGTTGATATGTCACCGTTAAAGAGTATAATTCAGTTATTCTATAGATTAACTGATCAAGTCAGTTAAAGTGTAAAATAAATCATTTATTTCATACTTTACCTAGTTATTCTATGAAATAACTAGGTATTCTATAGAATAACTAATGACAGGCCGTTAAAGTGTAAAATAAGCATTCTGACATTAAAACAAGTCCGCTTTTTTATAACTTTTGATTGCATATCAGCCATAACCGATGGAAAATTAAAACCACTATAACAGTGTCATAAAACTGTAATGTCGTTTTCTTGCCATATTATTTTTATAGTTGGAAAGAGAGATTTACAGGAATACGTATTGGAAGGAAGTAAATGACACCTGACATTGGCGACAAACTTGGCGACAAAATGAAGATTCCAGAATGCACAGGAATTGTCTCGGTATCTAGATTAGGAACGAAGTTATGAACAAATTGCACTATGAACGCAAATTCCTTACATTCAATGAGCTAGCGAAGCTACTAGGTTCCGTCTCCCGCTGCTAGCGAAGCCGTAGGATGTTTTTAAAGATAAAAAAATTTGCCCGGTGCCCACTTCAGATGCCGCAGGCATCGCGAGCACAATTTTTCCTACTTCATGTGAGTATTTAAAAAACGCAGATTCCTTACATTCAATGAGCTAGCGAAGCTACTAGATTCCGGCTCCCGCTTCTAACGAAGACGTAGGATGTTTCTTAAAAATAAAAAAAACCCAGTGCCCACTTCAGATGCTGAAAATACGAATAACCAATCTGACTAACAAACAGGCCGCATCATGTCGGCTATTTTACACTTTAACGATGTGTGGACCGTTATTCTATAGAATAACTAGTTAAAGCGTAAAATGGAAGTTTATTTTACACTTTAACTGGCTTGATCAGTTATTCTATAGAATAACTAGGTATTCTATAGAATAACGGATTTCATACTTTAACGGTTACAGATATAAGGTTTGTATCAGTGAGTTTGGGGAAAAACTTTGATCTACTGAACAATCATTGCTGAGATTGTGTTCTAAATTCGTGGGAAAATGCAAGTAAATGCTTTGTTTTTATTTTCTACACTTTGATAAAACATGATTCAACTCGTCAAGTTTTCGAAATTTTTAAGCACCTGAGGATGATCGTCAGGTTCTTTTACCTGACGATCATCCTCAGTATACCACCTCGAATACCTAGCCTAACGAATTCGCGTATGTGTGCGTGGGAAGATTACCCCAAAAATTGACCGAGATATTAATTTTCATTTTATAGGCTTATTTCCTCGCTCTTATCTTTGCTCTCATTGTTTGAAAAATTCAAATTTGGACATTTAATATCTCCGAAATTATTTAGATTTTTATTTACTATGACAAATGAAAACATGTTCAAATGGCAATTTTAAATGGATATTTTTCCATGTAGGACTTTTCTTCACTTTCATGTTTTTGAAAGTCTCAGGCTTTTTATTTCTTTCTAAGTTAAGAGTTTTCAAACTTTTTGTAATTATTTTATCGTTATACGTATGAAAAAACTGTGCATGCAGTGAGCTTTAGGTTGCTTAATGTTTTTAAATATAAAAGATATAAATTTAGCTACTCTTAAATTTCCTCATTATTCAACACATAATACAGTAAAGGGTTTATATTTAAACGATCATTACACCTTAAAGTCGAATCACAGTTTTGTGAATATATTTTATTAAATCCAGAAATAGAATTTGAAGCTAAAATATTCACTTTTGAAAAAGTATTAGGAAATTATAAAAATAAATTTTTCTTAAAAGTATTGAAATTTCAACTAAATAGGCAGGTTAAATTGAATTTTTCTCTTTAATATGACTCTATATGATTGTAAAGCTTCAACAGCATCAAAAAGTTTTCAATAATACTTCAAAAAATGTTGCGAAGGTAATGCCTCTCCTCAAATATGTTTATTCAATTCGTAGTTAACTAATTGTAGCATTCACTTAACGATTATTCACTGCACAACGGGTAAAAGTTGGGACTTTCTTACTTTAAGTGAACAAAGGTACATGTTCCAAATAAAATGTAATTTTTACAGGGTGTTCTAAAAGGTCGTAAACGAGCTTTAAGGTAATATACATATTTATAGAAAAAGTCATTTTCGCGATAGAACATGGGGTTGGAAATGCGAACAGGTTTCGCTACAAATGAATCCCAGTTGCTCGATGCAGGTCTTTGTCGTAAACGAAGTAAAAAAAAAGGATGCATCAGAAATAATGTACAACACAAAATGAATTGAATACAAATTTAGAATAGCACAATAACCCATTTGCATAACTAACGACATGAGAAGCCAGTGTCACCAGAGATGGCAAGGCCTTTGAACTCGTTCTTTAAGCACTCGAATTTTTCTTACTACGAACAGCCGAGGCCGTGCGCGGAAAGAAAATAATCAATAGCTCTTTAGGCCTGAACGTTAGATCAGTTACAGTGAACAGCTTCTCCATAGTTCTGTAGTTAGTGTAGGAAACGCTCATTCCTATGCGGGAACACAACAGAAGCACAAGATTTTCTGCAGTTACTCATTTCTGATTGAGGTTTTAATATTGACAATCAATTAATATATATGTTACCGTTAAAGTATGAAATCCGTTATTTCATAGAATACCTAGTTATTCCATGAAATAACTGATCGTGTCCGTTAAAGTGTGTAATATGTTATTAATTTACTTTAACTAGTTATTCTATGAAATAACTAGGTATTCTATAAATTAACTAATGAGAGACAGTTAAAGTGTAAAATAAACAATTTATCTAAAATGAAATTAAACTAATGATAGACAATTAAAATGAAAAAGAAGCAATTTATCTAATTTATGCAGCGTATAAATGGTATTTATGGAAACGTACAATAAAATCATTTGTTAGAACAAGGATTACTAAAATGACACTTGGAATTACAAAGAACATTATTTCTAAAACAAAAACATTTTTTGTTGACACACTGGGTTTTACACGAACATTTTTTTAAATCCCTGACCAGTACCTAAACTTTGAGCTGTAGCAACCTACCGGAGCGATATTTCTACATCCGGTACTTCTTCGATTTTAATTCGTGCGAGATATATGATATAGATTATTTTACACTTTAACGGGCGGCAGATCGTTATTCTATGAAATAACTAGTTAAATCGTGAAATACAAGAGAGTTTTACACTTTAACGGACACGATCAGTTATTTCATGGAATAACTAGGTATTCTATGAAATAACTGCATTATATACTTTAACGGTAACATATATATTTGATAAAAAATAGCTCATTCAGAACAACTTACTTTTCATGAAAAAAGCTTTGACTCAATTTCAACGCAGGAAGATAGTTCAAAGCATGAGTTTTATTCTTAATAATGGATTATCCAGTGTTTGGGGGGGAAAGTGTCAGAAACAGATATATCAGAGGAAAACTGTACATTATTTTGTTACATTTTCATAAATTTCTGTCTTTATAATGTTATATTTCTACATTATTAAATTTTAGTGTTAGAAACAACTTTTGAGATAACCCTAGAGGTACTGTTTCAGGATGCACTACCCTTTTTTAAAAATGTTATGAGAAGGTGGGTTCCCCAATAGGTCTATTTATTACAAAGAGATTAATATCCTAAAGTTGACAATTTTCGTTTCAAATTTTAGCTCTAAGCTGGTCATTCTAAATTTTTGTAAAATCATTAAAAAAATATTTGCTAAAATGGAAATAAATTGCTTTACAATTAGGATAAAATTATTTTAACAGTCACATGAGACTTCAGGAACAGAAAATAGAAATTCCATCTTTTCAAAAACAAGATGTTGCAACAGCTACTTGTGGTTATTGGTTTTCAAAAATCTCTCTTCAAATTCTTTACCAATTAATTTATTGAAAATTTGGTGACTTTGGTATTTATAGTGTGTATTCGGTAGAGCATTTAAGCCTCCTCGATTCAGAATTAATACATATTTACGAGCAGTGTCAATTTCATATTCTAGATCTTTTGTTGTAATAAATTTTGATCTACAAACACCACGACCTAATTTCTGACTAGCTTCCTAGCAACATACTCTGAAACATGTATGGATGCAGGCATTTCCTCAAGGTGATGTCTCAGCATCAGTAGTTCTGTCGAAAACATCAGATAATTCTTCATCCATCTCAAATTCTGCTGAAGTTTCTGAAGTTGCCTCAAAGATTTCTAAAGATCTTTTGTGAAGTTCCTCTTTTCCTGAATCAAAATTATCCAATCTACAGTTTTTATCTTTTTTCAATATTCAAATATTTGAAGGCATGAAACATTATAATTTCGACAGACATTTGTCGATACTGCCAAAATCTTGCCTCCAGACTATCTGTTTGAAATTTACCTAATAATATATATTTTGGGGTGTGCTCTTTGAAGATATGATTTACAATATATATCAGTGATTTTGTAGTAAACTGAAGGGCAAATTGTGTCTCCTTAGACAATTTATCACCTTTACCTGGTAATCCTAGGTCTGTTCTTTTATTTAATGGCAATGTAGATATTATGTTCCAGGAAACAAGCTAATCATAAAATTTGTATTGGAATACCATACTCATTTGATCTTTACTCCTAATTGGGTCACAAAAGGGATTTTTAGACCTCTTACCTTTCTCAGATTTTTTTATGTTTACAATATTCCATCTTTTTAAAAACTGATCGATGAATTCCTTAGTTGCCATGGTACCTTTCTCTTTGTCTCCATGAGCTAAAGCAGCACTATTGCTTTCATGAAATGTATTTAAGTCCAGTAACACGCTTTGTTTTTAAAAAGTAGTGGAATATAGAACTTTCTAGGATAGCTTTGCTGCAATCTTAATATAATTTCATTTTTCTGTTTCATAAATATCTTTGTGTTCATGGAGCTTAGCTGAAGAGATTTTGGATGTATTGTCAGGTAAAGGAAAATACAGAACTTGCCCTAGTGTTTTTTCATTAAACCAATTATTTCTTACAGACTTGATCAGATGAACTGTATCAAATAAAAATAATAACTTATTATCCCAGATAGCAATTTTAGTTTGCAGCAAGCTTGCCACAAATTTGTCATGACAAGACTGCAAGTTTGCCACAAATTTGTCATGACAAGTGTGCAAGCTTGCAGTAAGCTTGCAGCAAGTTAACGAAAGCTCCGAAGTCACCATGAAACGAACTTGCAGCAAGTTTGCCGTGTCAAACTCATTGCAAATTATAGCAAAAACAGAACACGAACACAACCCAGGATAGAACTCGCGACCTCCCGGTTCCGAAGCGGGGACGCTAACCGTTGAGCCAGCTGAACTCTGAGAGGAGAGGATAGATTTCGCTAAAAC
This sequence comes from Araneus ventricosus, assembly GCA_013235015.1. NCBI lineage: Eukaryota > Metazoa > Arthropoda > Arachnida > Araneae > Araneidae > Araneus > Araneus ventricosus. The sequence goes on along the minus strand of BGPR01008717.1, from coordinate 36,915 downwards.
GTCGTTCGATGCGATTCGTATACGATTTATTTTAAACTATTTTCTGGTTTTCATTAATTTTTTGAGTTGAGAATACGATTTGAAGTCAAAGAGAGAGCGATTTTCGCTAATAACTACGTTTTGCTAGTAGAATAAATTATGAAATTAGAGTTCAAAAGTAATTACTTTAAAATGGGACAAAATGTCTAGTTATTATTTTTCAACAAACACCGACTGTTTTTTAGATTTAATTTTGTTTATAAACGTTAAAATTTCAAAAAAAAAAATAAAAAAAGAAAAAGGCGATATAGTTTTCTTTAAAGTGAGAGTGATATATTTAGTAAAAAGATGGAAAATGCTTCAAAAATTTTTTTTATAAAAAAGTTATTTTTTTCACAAATTATCATTGATTTATTGAATTAATAAAAAAGAATTACGGTCTAGGAGATGCTATTAAAAATCGGATGTTTTTTAAAACAGAGACAAAGATAATTATCTCTTTATTGTGCTATCTTTGCAGGAAGCTTGTTTTGCATACTTGCTGCAAGTTTGATTTGCAAAGAGGTGGCGCTACTTGTCACATCGAACTTGCTACAAGTTCGATTCAAGTTTGACGCGTCAAATTTTGCCATGACAAGTCAAAATCAAACTTGCTGCAAACTTACGTGCTATCTGGGATAGGGCTTACGGAATTCAGATGTAGTTTACAAGGTTTCCTCTGCACATCTTGATGCACATATTTCTATTAATTTTATTATTGTCAGAAATGAAATATAAAACATTGTATTTGGAGTCATTTAATAGTTTTATGACTTCAGAGTATGGCAATAACGGCCATCAGCTGTTTGATTCTTCATGGTAAATAGGCAATAATATCTTCATATTTTGAAAATAAAGATGTTACCATGAATGCTTGAATAGTATTGGTAAAAAGTAAAAACATTTCCTGTCGGATGCTAGCTACTTTACACAACCAATATAACTGAAATAATTATTTATGAATTGTTTGTTTCATGTTTGTTAATGAATAATAAATTACCGAATTAGATTTATTTTATTTGTGATCTAAAAGTACGGTAACTATGAGCCTTAAATTTCGTTTTGCAATGCCGGCACATGTGGGGGAAAAAGCGACCCATCTGTAAGAGTGTTTTTTTCCTCCCTATTTTAAGCTTCTACTGCTGACCAACGCTAGCAATAACTTGTACCCATATTATTATATTAAAACTTTGAAGAAACGAATAAAATTTTTAGGATTTTAGACATGCTTAAATGATTCAGAAAAATTTGGCTATGAACAAACAATAATGTAGAAATACTAAAATTAAAGCCTAAAAAAGAAAAGAGAGTTGTCACTACGTGATTTAAAATAGAGCGCATCTATGCAATCAAAAAACATTCAGATATGTTTCTTGCATAAAAATAACATATAAGCCAAAAAATTACTTTAATATTACTTAATCCATTTTAATCCACAAATCATATATAGGAAATTCCCTAAAAATACCAAAATAACGCCCAATACTAATATACACATTCCACACACTGTTGTTTGAATAGAGGCTTTACGCCGTGACGTCACAACAGTTCGGATCTCTGAAAGTTATTATTATTTTGAACGAATTTTTTCGCACATGAGCTCGGCCCTAATTGCCATTAACGTATCCGTTATTCCACATATTAAATGCCATGAAACTGAGTTGTTGCATTATCCCAGATAGCACGCACGTTTGCAGCAAGTTTGATTTTTACTTGATATTATCTTGTCATGGCAAATTTGACGCTTCTTGATCCTTCTTACATAACAAGTTTGCGACAAGTTCGCCACGGCGAAGACAGACAACTAACGCCACCCCTCCTTGCAATGCAAGTTTACTGTGAAAGCGCATGACAAATTCACAGCACGATTGCAAAACAAGTTTGCTGCAAAGATAATAGCACAATAAGAGATAATCTTTGTCTCTGTTTAAAAAAAGTCCATCAAACATCGATTTTTAATAGCACCTCCTAGACCGTCCTTCTTTCTATTAATTCAATTAATCAATGATAATTTGTGAAGAAACTAACTTTTTTATAAAAAAAAATTGAAACATTTTCTATCTTTTTAATAAATATAGAACTCGCACTTTAAAGAAAAACTATATCGCCTTTTTCTTAATGTTGAAATTTTAACGTTTATAAACAAAATGAAACCTAAAAAGCAGTCAATGTTTGTTGAAAAATAATAACTTCATTTTGTCCCATTTTAAAAGTAATTACTTTTGAACCCTAATTTCATAATTTATTCTACTAGCAAAACGTAGTTATTAGCGAAAATCGCTCTCTCTTCGATTTCAAATCATATTCTCAACACAAAATTTAAAAAATTAATAAAATCAAGAAAAAAAGAGTTTAAAATAAATCGTATGCGCGATCTATTAGCACAATCTATCTTCTCCTCTCGTTGTCTATCTGGCTGAGTGGCTTAGAGCGTCTTCCTAGGAAGCGGGAGGTCGCGAGTTCTAATCTGAGGTTGCGTGCGCACTCTGTTTTTCCTGTAGTTTGCAATGAGTTTGACGTAACAAGCCTGCTGCAAATTCGGCGCGTGGTGACTTCGTCGCTTCTAAAAACTTGTTTCAGACTTGCACTCTTGTCATGTCAAATTTGTTGCAAGCTTACAGATTAGAAGAGCAAGATTGTTGCAACTTTGCTGGAAACTAAAATTTCTATCTGGGATTATTAATTTGTATTTCACTCAATTGTTGTTCATTTCATCTAATGTGTTCCATTACTTTTACTTCATTCACTGACAAAGGACCCTTTGTAGCTGTACTATTTTACGTTTCCGACCTCAAGTTCTATTGAAACAGTTGTTTGCTTCCGATTGTCTGACCTGACCTTAAATTCTGTAAACTATATTTTTGAGCCCCGGTATTTAAGTAAGACCAGTGTTGTATAGTTTATCGAATGTCCTATTTTGCATTATTTTTTAACATTTTTCTCTGTGATTGACACAGACAAATTTTAAATACAAACCCGTATTATTTCTTAGAAGCAAATATTTTTCTCTTTTGTTTAAGATATTCCCAAGGAACATGCCACACAAAAAACGGGTGAAGAGTTTTTCACTGAGTTTTTTGAAAGTTCGATATATTTCTCAGGATTAATTTATTTTCCAAATTAATATATACACAATGTATTTTAACTATATAAGTTTATTTGTTTACCACTTTGTCAATATTTTTTTAATATGATGCATTCGATATTATAGTGGTGTATTTTTTATTCTAGCAAATGATAAACATATAATTTACATTCGGATTAATCGCTCGCTAAATTAAAGAAAAAGACAGTCGATTGCAACTCGTTTTAGTAGATGCTTCGATCCAAGAGAAGTCGTTTTGAGGCGACACTAATAGAGAGATCAAATGTTTTGAATTAAAAATATTTATTTGCACATTAAAACATATACCTGCCAACTTTAAATTAATAATAATCTAGAACATTGAAATAACAGATATTGTTCTAATGCATATAACCAACACATAAAAACCAAAAAAATATACATATTAATACAAAAACAAGTAAAAATAATATTTAGGCTGCAGGCTTTTAAATTCTAAGAATAAAAAAATAAGATAATTAGAGATAATAGAAAAATTAGAGAGCTCTATCGCGATTATGCATTATCGTGCCATAACTGGGCAAAAATCCTTCTTCACGAAACAGACTTTTTGCTGCTGCTGTGCTAAGCTAGTGTTCTTGGCTAGACAAGAAAAAAATTTGAATTATTTGTTGAAAATGCAGTATTTTTTACTGCACATCAGTTCATGAACCGGTTTCGATGAATTTTATTTGTAAATTTATCACTTAGCTGCACTGGTTGATTCAGAGATTACCTCTTTTATCTCATTCTCCATACCACTGGCACAACGTCGGTCTGCAGTAGTTCAGGATAAAGGATGGTTGGTTCGCTCAACGCATTGCCTTCCTTCCAAAAATGGACTTTAAAATTATATCTTTCTTGTCTTCCTTTGTTGATTTGTACTACATCATCCAGCAGATTTTATTTATGCCCATCTACACGCCTGAGAGGACGAGAACCCAATAACGAAAATAATCGGAACTCGAAACCTCCAGGGTGCGACCGTTATGTTCAGAATTTTAAAAAACAATATATTAGACAAAGGAAACACTCCAGCCAGGTGACACTTAGACCAGTTTACACACAAAAGCTTCCGCCGTTAAAAATGGCGAGTATATAGATCTGTGGAAAAAAGTGATTTACAATTTAATAAACAATGAAACTTTAAAAGAAATTACATAAAAATTTAAAGCAATTAATAATTAAGTTGATTACTACAAAAATAAAAATGATAAATTGAGATTTTTCATAAAACTATAAAAAAATCCGTTGAGACTTTAAAGGATTGCCACAAGATAAGAAAGAAATTTGGAAAATTATTTAAAAGTACTGGTAAAGCCGAAAAATTATGTAGTTGCATTTTTGAAATCTAACAAAAACCCAACAACCTATTTTGTATTACTTTTATAATATGTTTACTGTGACCTTCACAAAAAGTATTTAACATATTAACTTATTTTATTGATGAAGATGCAAATATCACTCTCTTTTTTTACTACATTTTCAATAAATACAAAACACAAAAAAATCTGATGTAGAATTTTTCGTAGTGTTCTTCGATTGTTTGAAATTTGTTTACAATTGAACAATTTATTTACAGGGTGGTTATAATTAATGTTGTATTTTCAAAAGGCTGTAAAAAAAGAACCACTGGTCAGAATGACCTAATATTTCATATGAGTATACGTGAAGCAATGGGAATTTGTTTTGAGAAAGGAAAAAAAAATAGTTCAAAATTTGACCGACACTGTACTCGTGATAAGATGCTAAAAAACGATTGCTTTAAAAGATATGCTAAGTTTAAGATGCTAAATAAAAGACGTGACATGCGCACCGCACATTAAACTTGTGATAAGAAGGCGGGGAACATGCATTTCCTGTTATTCTGCGTCTGAGAAGGTAGTCTAGGTAAAGTAGGCTTGTGAAGCTTTTATACAAGAATGGTGACTGTGCGGCAATAGCATAGAAGAAATTCCGGACATTCAAGGGTTTAAGAAGCGGCTCTGGTCCTATTACTGCATTCAATCTGAAGAAGATGATTGATAAATTCGAAGAGTCGGATTCATTTGATGTGAAATGTGGCAGAGGGAGGAAAGCAATTTCTTCGACGTCAGTGAGGGATGTGGCTACAGCATTTCAGGAAGCGTCAAGCAGTGCTTTGGGAACTTGCAGTACACAGGGAATTTCCCGAACTTTGGACATGCCTGCCAGAACGGCTCGTAAAATTTTAAGAAACATCCTGCAATGCTATCCATTCAAAATTTCGCATGTTCAGGAGTTGATTCCTGCTGACCTGCCAGAAGGAGATGCTTTCGCTTTGTAATTTCTTGCTCGAATTGAAGTGAACAGTGCATGGCCATGGAACAGTTTGTGGACAGACAAAGCCCATTTGTCCAAGGTTCTGTCAATACTCAAAATTGCAGAATATGATCAAGAGAGCATCCGTTCCAAATGCAACCATTGCATCTTCATTCTCAGAAGGTCACTGTGTGGTTCGGTTTTACGGCAGCATTTATCGTTGGCCCTTTTTTTCGAGGAGATTGATCCTTAGGGTCCCGTAACCTGTACAGTCAATGGGACATGTTATGAATCTCTTTTACGCAACCAGCTCATTCCAGCACTACAACAGCGGTGAAGCAGCTGTTCAATCTGCATTTTGGAAATGACAGAATTATCAGTCGCCATTTCCCAAAAGCCTGGCCGACACGATCACCTGACTTGAACCCTTGCGACTTCTGCCTGTGGGGTAACCGAAAAGATGTTGTGTACGGGGTCGGGTTGCGAACTTAGCTGAGTTGAAAAACTGAATTACACAACACATTCACAATAACACCACTGAAACACTCCGATCTATTGTAGAACATGTTGCTCTGCGCTTTCAGCTCATAGGAGAAAACGGTGGATAGCATATTGAACATTTCTTAAGAAAGTCGAAGCCGATTTCCTTTTATTGAGGATTTCACCAGGTTTTGATTTTCTACGGTTTTTGACCTAGGGACAATTAAAAACCGATTTCATTTTTGCTTTTTCTACGGTTTTTGGCAGAGTGACAATTAAAAACCGATTTTTTTTCTATCAGATTTGGCACCACCTTGTCGTGGTGGATGGGCATTAAACAAAGAGTGCCACAACAACATGTCACATCTTTTAATTAGCATCTTAAGATTAGCATATTTTTTAAAACAATCGTTTTAAGCATCTTATCACGAGTACAGCGCCATCTATCGGTCAACTTTTGAACTATTTTTTTTTCTTTAGCAAAACAAATTCACATTGCTTCATGTATACGCATGAAATATCAGGTCATTCTGACCAGTGTTTCTTTTTTCGCAGCCTTTTGAAAGTGCGACTTTAATTCTAATCACCCTGTATTTACAACTATTTGGATTAGACGTTTAGGAATATTAATCACTCATTAATCGTGTTTTTTGTATAAGAAAATATCAGCACTGTCTTATAATTACATTCGGCTAAATTGCGGAATAAATAGAAAAAGTAGAAGGTAGTCATTTGTAACTCGTTTGACAAGTTACTGAGTTGTAGCATCCTGTTAATCTAGCCTATTGATAAGCTTCTATGCACTAAACCGTGTTATGCTATTTCGTAATCACCTAGTTTTTAGCATTCATCAATGATTAGGTTTGCTGCATTATGTACAAAAATGTGAAGTATTTTTTTATTTATCTGAAACTTTGATTTTTGCATATACCAAATGACATTTATTTTTTAAAATTTAATTTACATTTAATTAAAAACCAGCGGGAGTGGTCTCCCCTAAACTTTCTCGTATACTTTCTAAGTGGAGATTCGTCAAAATCTCGAGTTCGATTTTTTTTGACGATTACAATACTTTCTCTTTGTATACTTCGTATACGAGAAAGTAAAACAAAAAAACAAACAAACCTGAAATCAAATATCTGTTGCCACGTTTCAAAAAAATATTACTTTGAAGCAGGCGCGATAAAATAGGCACTGCAATGAATACTAAAGCGAAAATTCTGCTTTGGAACTGAATTCCCAAGAAAACAATTTATACTACCACAACCGTAACAATTCCAAAAGCGCGTGAATAAAGATTTGCTGAAATAATGAGATCGGTTTGATTTACAACAATAAAAAATTGTTCACAATTGATGCTTGAAAACATTATTTATTGTTGTAAATAAAATTTACAACAATAACAGATTGCTACCAATACGCATGCGCATGAGAATCGGATTAAAAGAAATTGAATATGCAATTTGAACGTCTCTTTTTGACGGATTTGGCTCAAACTTTTATACGGATCTACATTCATAACGATAAAACTGTGTACCAAATTTTATCCATTTAGCTATTCAAGTTTTTGAGTTATAGTGTTCACATGACCGCGGACATACAAATAGACAGACTTCCCTTTGACGGATTTTGTCCAACATTTGATAGAAACCTACAAATTATGTTTAAAGACCACATACCAAATTTCATCCCCGTAGCTCTAATAGTTTTCGAGTTATCGTGTTCACAGACACACACACAGACAGACATACAGACATAATTCCAAAATTGTGTTTTTCGGACTCAGGGAGGTCTAAAACGTGGAGATTCGTCAAAATCTCGAGTTCGAATTTTTTGACGATTACAATAATTTCTCTTTGTATACTTCGTATACGAGAAAGTAAAAAGTTGTTGAATAATATATCTTATTTTTTTGATAAAGATGGAAATAATTTAAACTTTTTTTGCAATACATTTCCAAAGAACATACAACATAAAAAAACTGGTTGCAGAATTTTTCATACAGTCCTTGGAATGTTTGAAATATTTCTTTCTTTTGAAGAATTTATTTTATTTACCACTTAACAGATAAAACATTTTTGAATAAATTGCATTCAATAATTAGTTTGGTATATGCTACTGAAATTTTCTTTACTGTCTTTAATTTACAGTTGGCGTATTTGCTGACTCGTTTGAGAAGGTGCAGCATTCCAAACACCGTCGAATGGAAAGCGCGTGAGTGCGCCTAGGAAAATCTTTCAGCACTTCCTGTAGCAGCTTTGCTCCTATGTGTGTTCGTAATTCGAAAAAAAATGCAAATGAATGCTTTCTTTTTATTTCCTTCACTTTGAGAAGATGTGAACCATCTTGTCTAATATTCAGTACCATTTTAACCTAGACCATTGATTAAGTCCTGTGTACTTACCACGTTACGCCAAATCGTAGTTACCAAGCTTTTGCATTCATCCAACGATTATTCTCTGCACAATGTGTGAAAAGGTGGATATTTTTACATTAAATCAAATTAAGATTATTACATACACTAAATAAAATTCAATTTATACAGGGTGTTGAGAAAGGTGACCGAACTTTAAAAGTAGTTGAATTATACATAAACAAGTCAATTTCGCATTAAAATATTGGGTAGGAAATGCAAAGGTGATTCGTTTCATGGGGCTACTTGTCAGTGAATGAAGTGAAAGAAATGGATACACTAGATCAAATATAGGATACAAAATGACTAGGGAAAAAAATTACGATATTTCAATAATCCAATTCAATGCATAACATGTGAATCTTGTATTGCTCAAACGGCAAGTCCTTCAAGCAACTACTTTTTTTAATTTTATAAACAACCTTTCTGAATATTCTGCATATAAGAAAAAACCAGCTTTGTCTAGTTCATCGAATATCCTATTGAATGAAGTTGATTATTTCCACCGTGAATGTCGCAAAACTCATATCACAGACTTTTTTTACTGATAACAATGCAAATATTGTGTTGTTTCTTAGCACTTTTCAAGGAATATACAACACAAAAAATGGGGTATAGTGTCTTTCAAAGAAATTTTAAAAGTTTGAAATATTTCTTATGGTTGACCAATTTATTTATTTACCACTTCTTCGATGAAACATTTATGAATATAATCTATTCATTAAGAGCATTGTTTTTATAATTTAATAGTACCTACTAATTTTTACAGTTGGCTTAATTGCTGGCTAAATGAAAAAACGATGAAACTTGCGGAACCCATGAACAACAGGGCTTGGATGGGAGGGTCAATGTCATTTTTTAGCAGGAAAGCAGGGTTGTGAAGAAGTTGGGTTGTCCGTTTAACATATCAGTAATTAAGCAGAGTTGTAACCTTTGTATATCTTTACAAATACCTTTACACCTGTTTGCCAAGTTATGCATTGAGTTTTTAGCCAATACAGTTAACGAATTTCGTTCAATCAGTAAGCACTCTTGAAGCAGGTGTGCATCTTTAAACAAATTTTTGTACCTGCCATGAGAATGCACTGAGACTCAGGTTAACATATTTAAAAAAAGACATGCTGCTATGCTTTTCCGATTAAAAAATTGACGGCAGATGACAAATTGTCATTTTCGCAAAATTTATAAAGGCGCAAATACGCTTGCGAGTGCATCGGTTTACGAAAGCATTCCGAGCGGCTTGTTCTCTGGCGTTAATTGAGTTACGGTTTGACGCATTTGGTCCTGTGCGAGAACTGTTCGCGAGCAGCTGGTTCGTCAATGTGGATGGGGTTTATAATTCGATTCGACCAATTCGTAAATTTTTGAATCGTTCTTTGCTTCTGTTCACTGAACGCTTATGAGCCGCTGCTGTGGTGGTGTCGTAGGGATTCGCAAACCTCAAGCGGCGAAGAAAAGGGGTTTTGAAATACACGCTGGCACGTGTTCGAGGGTAGTTCGTCGTTTTCCGTGGATCCTCTTTCCAATATGCATGGGCATAACTGCAGCCGAGACGTATTCGAAAGCGTTTCCAGACACCCCGTATAGGTCTTCTAGCAAGTGATAATTTATGTTTCGTTGGGGATTTTACTCCTATCCGTGGTTCGTGGTTGGTTCGTTGTACAAATACTTTCTACTAATTTCTCGCGAGGGTTTCGTCTTGCAAGTGTGTAAGCTTATTTTAAAGGAAAGAAAGCGTTTACCGTTTTCTTTTGTTTTGCTCTTCTCAGAACTCCCACAGAAGCCTCGAGCTACAACCTCTCGAAAGGCGCCAACGACAATAAACCTAACAATAATGGCCCTTATGCATCCACACCCTCTTCCGGTTGAGGTTAAGCATAAAAGAACACACATACACGCGAATATACAAACCTACAGTTGGTCAACCAGTTGAAAGTTCTGGTCGACATATCTACAATACTGATGAATAAACTATGAACCAAATTCTCTCCATTTACCTCTTTGAGATTTTAGTTATCTTGTTCAGACGTACAGACAGACTGCGTTCTGACTGATTTCGCCACAAATTTGATTTAAAGACAGCATATCAAATTTTACCCGTCCAGCTTGTTGCGTTTTCAAATCATTGTGTGCACAGACAGACCCACACTGTTTCAACAATTGGGAAATGGTCTGCCCTAGACTTTCTCGTACACTCCATAATAATGATTATACCCCCTTCTCTGCGAATGAAAATTGCGGTCATTGGAAATACAAGGACCGCCACGAGTACTGAGATTATTATTGCGCTTGGAATTGGAGACAGGGGTAAGGTGAATGGTAGACAACACAAAAAGGAGTGTGCATCGGACACACGGAATTTTTCGAACTTTCGTGTGTACTGAAACAATGTAGTGATTGTTGTGCTTCTAGTATGATGAAGAAAATTTAGTATGCATTTTGGACACCGTATTTCTATCGATTAAGCCCTTCTTGGTTGGCGTCGCATCTCATGCAACGAAGAGAAAAATTTCATCGTTGAAAGTTATTCGTCGATACTTACACACTTTACTTATACTACTTTGTATTTCTTGATACTTTGATACTTACTTTGTATTTTTGAATATCGCTAAGAAATGTCGCAAATAGTCCAGATTTCTTCATGTTTTCGTCGTGAGTTATCCCGCCTTAAATGGAAAACATAATCCTTATTTAGAAGGTTCGAAAAAAAATCAAGAAGGGGTTGAAACAAAATTTGAATCTCATATAGAATAATGGTTGAAAGACCATATACCAAATTTCATTTATCTAAATCATTACTTTGGACTTATCGAGATCACTTGTACACTAATGAATACACCGACATGCAAAATTCTGCACAGGTCAACAATTTGGTTAACAAAGCGCACCAAATTTTATCCATCTAATATCTTTCCTTATTTTAGGCATCGTTCTGGCATACACCACGGACGGACTGACTTCCTGTAGATGGATTTCTTCAAAATTCAATAGAATTCTACAAATTTGGTGAAAAAACCACATACTAAATTTCATACATAAAGTTCAATGCGTCTTTGAAGTATCTTGCTTACAGAAATACAGGCAATTAGTTGGACATAACTAATTTTGGTAAGCAAAAGATCCCAGGTTCAAAGCTCGCTGTAAATAACGGGGTTCAAAAAAATCACAAAGTGTTACCCATAAGTTCATCACTACAATTGAATTTAAGTGACTAATATTTTCCCATGCTTCTAAAATGTATTTTTAAAATATTCAGTATATTGTTATATTATATAATATTATTCAGTAGAGTACAATATTATTTAATATGGTATAATATTATACAGTATTATATGACATTATCCAATATTATGGAAAAAACATTGTACAATATTGAAAAAGTCTTACGTTTTCCACTGTTTCAATATTGGAAAAACTATTGTACAATATTACTTTCCAGAATTTTATGATATTAGACAATATTATGTTCTACCTGGGAGGGCACACTAGAATGAAAAACAAAGGAGTTTATTTTTTTTGAAAAATCAATGTCACGGTTTAGATCTAGCTGACATATGTCCAATCCTTCGAGGTCACTGGTTCATTATATGTCCTTGTAGTCTTCATTAAATAAATGTATAAGTAAAAAATACAATTTAAATTTATTTATAAATAAAAAAAAATATTGAAATCACACGATATTTTTTAAACCAAATTCAACACACTCGCCAGTCATCAAAGAGTCTGGTGCAACACTAAAAGAACCGCAATGCAAGTACCTGCAGTAGTGTAATCTTGTACTGTAAATGAGAACTCTTTCTCAAAACTTGGTAAGACTGATGGACAATACTTCCACTAGCCTAAAGAATGATTCTATGCCAAAACTTTTACTTAGAAGAACATTTAAAAAACTGCCAATATGTTTAACTCTTTAATCTCGATGCGACTTTTTTCTTCTAGCTCCTTTAAAACCGGGACTTTTTAGAAGGAAACGACATGAATTGGACTCTACCAACCTGGGCGGTCATTTTCCCCACCACTCCACCCCTTCTATTTCCTTCCCTTTAACACCCCGACTCCTAAGCCACCCGTACCTGGCTAAGCATCTTTTATACTAGTGGGGCGGATTTCGGCCGGTTGCTATTCCGAAAGTGGGGAGAAGACAGTTGGGCGAGTGGTCCTTAAAGGGACTCTTAAGGGAGAGATAAGAGATGAAAGGCCTACCATTCATATCTCCCACCACCCGTAGTGAGGAGAAAAGGGGGTACAGGGCGGACGAATCCATTCCACAGATCAATTAGTAAGCAAACCTCCATTTACAACTGTACTCAGATTTTGAGAACTCTTAGTAGTCAGAGGGTTCAGGCGCACGGAAATGGGCTGTGGTTGGCAAGGATAATTGGACACTCTACGGCGCTTAATCTACTAAGTGATCTGAGAACCTCAACTTCCCTCAAAAGAAGCCAACCACCTCAAACCTGCTATCGTCGCTGTTCAGGGGTAATTTTTAGACCTCCCGCGACCGCCTCGCTTGGTATGAGAGGGTTAATAGAACTTTAAGAAGTATTTTTCTTTATTTCTTGCGGGACGTATGTGCTCGTTTATTCTCTAAAGTGTTGCTATACATAAGCAAAAATAAATCAGTTTTTTTAAGACATGGGGATCAGCAAGCAGTTCTATGATCTCCAAAGAATAATTTATGAGAGTTATAACATGAACCGTGCGACAGTGATGTGTTGCTGGTTGTCCATTGTGGAGATTCTTCCTACATTTTCTTACCTAATCTTTTAATCAATTAACTTTATATTAAAATATTTAATATTTTAAGGCCTCAAAATCAGTTCTTTTTTAATTTATGGTCTCCAGGCAAATGGGATGCCGTATAGTAATTTAAACAGTTGTCTGATATTGAGCGTGTTTTCTCAAATTACTTAATTTCTAATAAGACAATTTTTGGGTTTTATTGATGAAAAAACTGGAAATGTGTATCAACTTGTTTATCAGTTGTGAAACTAAAAGGGGGAAAGGTTAAACGTTTAAAAAAAATTACCTTGGAGAAAATGGGTAAAATTAAACCCTTCCAGAAGCTTGCACCCGCATTCGAAAAAATGTGATTGGATTTCTGCTAAAAACTAATAATCCGTGATGGCAACATCGGAGGTGACAGTGCTACTACTTTAAATAAAGATTTTGGGAGGAAAAACGAAAATTCTCTACACTTTCGTTCTGATATATCGACATTTGTCCGAGATACAGTCCTGGCAAAGGTACGAGTTGTTTACCTTCAACACAAAATATGAGGTGTATCGATTTTAATATAGTTCTTTGAAGTTTAAAATATTTCTTACCATTGATTAATTTATTTATTCACCACTTTTTCTATGAATCATTATTGAATATAATACATACATTAATCTTACAATCTTCGTATTAAAAAATAGTTAGAAGCTCTTATTTACAGTCGGCATATTTGCTGACTAAATTTTAACCTTCCAGCGGCCGCGCCTGCTCGAATTTTACGACGCATCGTGTTACATATATATATCGTGTTCTTTCACCAAAATAAATCCTGCTTTTATTTAAGTTATTAGTATTTATTAGCGTAATAATAAACAAAGATTTTATACATAAAATTTGCACTTAAGGTATCCGACTGCTTTAAAATCAACGTTTTTGATGAAATTATCAAAAAACTTTTTATGACTTAATTTTGTAGCCTGTTTAACCAGCTTTCTAAAACTGTCTCACTGTTTTCTCTACGTGAATTACAAATGGAGTTACAGCTGTTTTATTACCGAATTGTAAGCATTATTTTATGTTGCATTAAAAATTTAAAAGGGTTTTCTGAGAAATGATATTTTTGAAGAAAACTGTCGGCCGTAACAATGATTTCTCAAACACTTATTCAAGTATTGATATGAAATTTTCTGAGATGGTTTTCTGTAATATGCGTGATGTTCTGCTCTAAAAACTAAGGTCAATTTTAAAATCAAGTATTATTTTTAAGTGCTTATATATAAACGAAAAGCATTCTTTATGAAAAATTTCCAGTTTAGTAACTATGTTCAGCTGTATCTCAAAACTATTTTGAAGTACAAGAAATATTTTAGAGTATAACACAGATAACTGTGATAAAAATGTACTCCTACAAGGTTTTATTTATATTTAGAATAGGATTTCGTCTATGGCTGTTGGCATAAGGCAAATATTTTACTCCTTTTTCTTCAAATTTCTCAGTTTTTTAAAAATAATATTATTTTGAAAGCCTAATTTTACAATATTAATATAGTTTTAAAACATATGCAGTTGAAAAATAACATTAAAAAATATATATAAGTTATTTTTCAAAAAAGTGTCTCCGAACGCAGTCGGATAACTTAAATTTATAAAAAAACGGTATAAATATGTAATACGATGCACAATGCAAGTGTCTCTTGAAAACGCGCACCTGCTGGAGGGTTAAATAAGCAAACATTTGTAACTCGGCTGCGAATGAGATGGATAAAGCTATTCTTTCAGGTGATCTAGAAATGTATCCTTTTCGATTAGTAGCAAAACAATCGCTTTGTCCATTTAAGATGCCAGTCAATAAACAACATATGTAGCATTCACGTGCGTATTTCCAACTGCTTCTGCACCTACTTTCCATGTTTTCTTGTTCAATCTTTAGTATCACGTACTTAAAAGATTCCTTTTAAAATTTGATGACAGTGCGTGTGTGGGGGGGGGGGGGAATTGGGCTTGGGAAAATTCGGCAAGCCGCTTTTGCAAGCTCAACGGCTCGCGAACCGCTCCCGGGCAGCTGGATTGCATGTGAGAACAGCATTTTGGGTTCGAAGCGAGAGTTTCCTTGACAACAGCTAACGGCGAACCAAATCCTGTGGATGTTCCGGTGAACTCATTCGGTGACTATAGATGAATGATTCTTAAATTTATAGCCTCTACGCAAAATGGCATTGTGCTTAATAATTAAAATTTGTGGGCAGGGGATGTGTTTAAGGAACAAATTCCAGCAGAGCATTTTAAGTAATCATACAATTCTTTATTGTAAAATATAGCATCTTGCTATATACTAAGAAAGAAATGGCATGTATAAATTACAAGCACACGATGACCATTGCTCGTGTTGACATCACAAAAAGATACACATCTCCATTTTCGAATGAAATGGAAAAAAACACTTCTCATCTGTACATTGCCTATGGAGAAAACCTTTTAGAAATCCCCCAGCCCCGATCACCAGACATATTTCGACAATTGTTTTTAATTGAAAGGTTATGACGTCTAGATATGTCATCAAGGGATACCTGCCCCCCACAACCCCCCATTCTCGAACGAAATCGAAAAAACATTTCTCCACCATACATTCTCTATAGGGTTTTCGATTTCGTTCGGAAATTGGGGGTGGATGGGGGCAGACGAACCTTTATGGCATATCTAGATATCATGACCTTTCGAATGAAAAAAAATTGTGTAAATCTATCGGGTATTTGAGGCTGGGGATTTCTACAAGGTTTACCCATAGACAATGTACAGAGGAGAATTGCTTTTTCAATTTCGTTCGAAAATGGAGGGTGGAGGGGGGCAGGAGACCCTCGATGACATATATAGACGTCATAACCTTTAAAATGAAAAAAATATTTAGAAAACGGTCTGTTGGTTAGGTCTGGCGAACTGTCTGAAGTTTTTACCATATTATTTTAAATTTATAGATCCAACAGTTCTATCACAATGGCGAGTCTAAAATATTGCAAAATAAATATTGCAGGTGATGGAAACTGTTTAGTTAGGGCGACTTCATTTTGTATTTATGGATCTGAAGACTTTCATGCTGAAATTCGTTACAAAGTTATACAAAACATTACAACTAGATGAGGTTTATTGAAAGATTTTACAATTTAAAAGGAATCTGTTGTCTACAAAGAATATGAAATCTACTATTGTTTTAAGGTCTCTTCCACTTATCTTCTTGCAGTATTTAAAACTGAAAAAAGTAGTGGCTGAGAGCCTCGAAGCAGCCAGGTAGCAGGGACATTGCTGAGCAAAGTGGGTACTGACCGCGAACCCGCCTGGAGGGCGGCGAGAGAGGCTAGTTATAATTAAACTAAACTATCATAATAAACCTCCGCACAGTGATGACAGAATTAGGGTTTCTTTCCCGGGAACCAGAGATCCCTGGTTCCCGGGAATTCGTAAGATTTACAAACATTTTGTATTCCCGTGAATTGTACTTGGTTCCCTGGAATTCCCGGGAACAAAAAATTGTAAAATTATTCAGAAAATCTCTTCTCAAGAAAGATATTTTACAAAATTATGTTAAAGAAGAATTTGGCTGTGAAACCAACACTCACTGGAATAGGTTGTCGGAAATGATTGAAAGATTTTTAGAGATAAAGTCAGCAATTTAAGAAGCATTAATTGATATTGAAGAAGAACAGATTATGGCTAATGTAGAATTTTAATCTCTGACTACTATTGAAATAGGCTTGAAGCTAGTAAAATTGGCATATAAAAACTATGCAGTCGAAAGCGACTATTTACTTTCATTAGTAGAGAGTTCAACCAACGTAACTCAGAATTTTCTAAGAATATGAAATGTTACCTGGTCTAAAGAATTACTGAGAGATGGAATGTTAGTTTGGTTGGATTAATGCAATATTTAAATTTTGCGAGAAAGTATAATGCTGCTGCAATTTCTCTCGATCTTTCACATTTACCAAATAAAAACTCTTTGATTCAACAAGCTAAAATAATTATGACAAGACTTGTTTTCCGAGGAATACGAATCACTCGCTAACTCTTTGCACTCAGAAGAAGACAACACGGAAACTTTGGAGGAGAAATCTTTAAAGTTGTACGAAAAATTAGAAAAAGCGATCCACTCAAAGAAAAATGCCCTACGTTGTTCAACTAGCAAGAGTTCCAGCTTGTGCAAGATAGTGAAGCAAGGATTGCTATTATTTGCCTCAACAGAAAATCGGTCATCAAATATTATAAAACTGGGTGAGGCTTTGAAAACAATTCCTCCAACATCAGCTGAAGCTGAGACGGCATTTTCTACTGCCGGGTTGTTCATAACAAAGTTAAGCACTAGGCTGAATGATAAAAGCATAGATTTCTTACGTTTTCTTAAATCATACTTTAAAAATTAATAATTAATATATCTTATTTGTATTTTGTAGCTCAACACATAAAGGAGTACAAATTTTGGAATATATTAATATCTTTATTTTGTGTAATCATTATTGGTATCAATTTAATTTTTTTTTTTACATTTTTGAAATCTTGATGCATTCCCGGGAATTACGGAAATGACTGTTATATTCCCTGAATTTCCCGGGAAAGAAAAAAGGGCGGGAAATCAAAAACCCACAACAGAAGGACTAGAGACAAGAAACCCGGTAAAAGGAGTGCTTAGTCTATTGGCTACTTCGTATGTTGGTCGACATTAAAACAATCAACTGTTTTTCACTGGGAAAGAAATTAAGAATCAGTACTATGGTTCTCACTCTGCAACGATGAATTTTTATTCTTAAATCTTATATTTGATAAAAATCAAACCCAGATGTAAAAAAGGGGTTAAGTAAAAATAATAGTTTGCAAATGATAGCTGATCTCTCGATTTTCTTGGGAACTTCTCCGCCAGAATGTCACATATGTCTTGTAGACAAAAATTATTATAAGTAGGTATTATTTAACTAAACATTCTTTAATGGTAAGCATAAATCTTTAGTAATATCACGAATAATAGTTTGTTTTCTAATATGGCACCAATATTATTTATGAAGCTATCTCATCTTCTAAATGAATCCAAATTTGCATGTGATATTTCATGAATTTTAAAGACACTCCAATTAAGAGACTAAAGGTCATTCACAGGGCAGTTTTCCCCATAACTTCACCATAATGATTACTTATCGTTCTATACAAAAGTTGGTGTCCTCATTTCATACCTTTTAAGAGATGATTTACTTTCGGAAAATTGAAAAAAAATGCTTTAAGTATCAGTAGCATTCGCAGAAAATTTCGCTGTCCGTTACACATGGCGCTTTCAAAATGTTGCAAGTTCTATGATAAAACCGATTAACAAATATTGACCCATTATCAAAGGAACGTATATATTTCTTTAAGGGCTTCTACGTGCCTAATTGTGTTGAAGAAATATTAGTTTTTGGTTCTAAATCCAAGAAGCCATTTTGTTAGAAGCGGAAACGTTCGATAGTTAAGAACGACGGGAAAGGATTTAATAGTTCCCCTCTTTTTATCATTTGTTAGCTAATTGCTTTTCCATTAATTACTTCCAAAGAAATGGGTTTCCGTGTTCGACCAGAATAAAAAAAAGTTAATTTAATGGGGAAACTGTTTATTACGTTGACATACTTATTTATTTCAAAAGAATTTAGTAAAAAATAGTAATTTTATTGAAAATGATAATACAAAGACTTTTGATACTTCACCTGTTAGTTTATATGCTATATTTTTTTATAAAAACATTGGGCCTTTTCAAATGGAAATAAATGTCTCCTTAAAACTATCAATTGTATTCTTACCATACGTTGTCTAAGACAATTTTTTAAAAGCTTACTTTAAATAATAGATACGACAACCACAAGTGGATATATCCCTGACATGACGCATCTTCCGATGCAACTGAATGATAGTCGTCACGGCGTTAATACGGGGTCTGTGGTCTATCACCGGCTTCGTAGTAGAGACGTTCCGTCATCATAGTGGTGGAAGCTCTACCCCACTTCATTATTATACCCGCTAGGGAACTGATAATCTGCTTATTTATTCGGTGGATTGTCATCCATGTGCTCGTGGTGCCCCTTCGCCTTATGGCAGTGCAACTGCTACGATAATGTGCACATAAATCAATGCATTTAATATTTTACCTAAGTGATTTACCTCAAGCGACGCATTATTTTGAAGCATTCTTCAAGTGTGTTGTATAAAGCGTATCTAATAAAATGCAAAAATAGAAAAATGAGTAATTTTTTCCATTCGCTTAATGATATTCATTGATCATATTATGAAAGTCTTTTCAAATATGGC
>BGPR01008716.1:36476-61862 GCA_013235015.1 Araneus ventricosus | reverse complement strand
GATTCAGGCTTTTAGACGACCTGGCACTAAGTTATGAGGGTGTACGAGCAGAGAGATTATATTTACCAACCTTATCTGGAAAACTTGCCAACAAATTGACTCCTAGAAACTCTCTTATCCACAGCTGCCAGGCCAAACCGTTTACCGCAGCATTGCATCTCATAAGTTCTCCAAACGTAATTCAACGGTCCTGAACCGAAAACCAACTTTTAGGATTAACAATATTTCAAATTAGCAAGAACTGATAGCCCAAAATACAATTACTGATCAAAATTATCTTAATCATCACATACAGGCTCATTGCATGACAAAATTTTAACTTTAACCTCTAATTTTAATCGCATTGTTAAATCGGGTTGGAGTGTCAATAAAAGTTTAATTAAAACCTGGTACTTAACAACAATAGAAAAGGCCCTGCTCTATGGTGCAAGCGTCTGGGGCGGGGCCCTAACTAAAATCCAGGTTAACCGATTACACTCCATCCAACGAGTCTTTTTATTAAAATTCACCAGGGACTACCGCACTACTTCAACTAATGTACTGAACGTTTTAACCGGCATCCCCCCATTCAGGGTTGCGGTGATTTAAATCAGTTGATTAAAATCACTGATTTAAATCGCGATTTAAATCAACTGATTTTTTTAAAAAAATCACTGATTTAAATCACTTTATTTTAAATATCAAGTTATTCTGCTTTAATGAAATAAAATTGTTCATGTATCTTTAGTGATTTTAAAGTATTTTTAAATGTATCTTTAAAGAAAGAATATATAGAACATAGAAAAATATTTTATTGAATTGATGTAACTAGAGTACTTTCCGTATCTTTATTTTTGAGAACACAAGCAAATTAGATTCTAACCCTTTGTGGCGTAACGCAATAATTTTTTAAAAATATGATGAGAAAACATCTTGAATGGCTTTAGTTTATTGTCTAGACATAGAATCTACAAAAAAAAAGTTTTTTAAAAAACTTACTTCATTCCGAGGGAGGGGAGTCGTCCCCCTTTCGGGTCACCCCCTTAGATACAGCCACCTTGATACACTCAAAAATTATTGTTGAATATTACAGAAAGTTATAAATTAAAACTTCAAGAATATTGGAGCAAAATTTTCGAGTTACTTTGCTAAAATTGTTAAACGTCCAGAACTGAAAAATTTCTTATCTCCGAGTCAAAGAATTTTCCCAAACTTTATCTCTAACAATTCCTATTCCGAAACAAAATTTCATAAGACTGCTATATACATTCTAAAAGGAGTACTATTAGCTCTATCCTAAACCTATTATTTTCCATTTATAGTTGAATTTAACGGTTCAGAAGCGAGTGAAATTAGGTGTGCCATTAATTGGCACACTTCACTGCAAAGGGTTAAATAAATCTCTAATGAGCAACACAATAAAATGCAAAGTATGAGATGCTCCTTTTTTTATAAAATAAAATAAATATTGTGAAAGGATCATGTTCACAAAGAAAGATTATAGTAAAATGCAGAGAGTTTCATTTTAATACTGTAGAAAACTAATAGTGTTGGGGACAACAAAGTTTTTATATTGCAGTAATGTTCAAATGTAAGATAATTAAGTAATGCATATAAATGTTCCAAAAGAAATACAAACATCTACATAGTGCAATTTAAACTATGATCTATACTTATAAAAGGCAATGTTTGTGAGCATGTGCACAATGTCCAGACTAATATATCACACTTACAGTAATGAAATTTGGCACACAGGTAGTCCTGATGGTGACTCAATGCACCTCGAAACCTGAATTTTAAAATTTTATCTAGAAAATTTTTTATTTAATGTTTTGGGTGAAAAAGATTAGGATTAGAGAAAGCTTCAAAACTTGTGTTTGTAATGAAACAAATGAACAGCTGAGTGTAAAATTCTTCAATATTCTAACATACAATAATATATCTATAGTCAAGAAATGACAATTTTTTATATTTTTCCTTAATAAAATTGTCTTATATTTCAAAAGTATATTATTTTTATATTTTAGTTCACAAATATTTTTTAAATAGTTGTTACATTTTTAAATTAAATTTTTTAATTTGTTTTTTTAAAAAGGAAGTACAGCTTAATGACTGGTATGTTGTTATTTATTTATATATATATATATAATTCTATAACTGTAGGGCTCATTGTCTAATATACAAATGTTAAATATATATATGTAGTTTTTAAAAAATCATTAAAATAAAAAAAATCTTGATTTAAATAAAAAAAATCCGATTTAAATCAAATAAATCGATTTTTTTGAAAAAAAATCAAAAAAATCGACAACCCTGCCCCCATTACATATCTCTGCAGAGGCTGAATACATTAAATTCCAGATCTGGGTGCGGCGCTCCAGTGAATTCAATCATATCATAGACTCTGTCCCGTTAGATTACAATATCGCTATTAAAAATATTCCCTCATCTTTAAAATATATCAGTCCAGCCACACAGATCGAAACGCATATTTCGAGGTATACACGGACGGGTCCAGAATCGAAAATGAGACTGGATTCGCCGTGTGTACCTTTCAAAATAATCTCAATATTCATAACTTTCTCTTTAAATTAAAATATCTTAATTCAGTCTTTCAAGCAGAACTGGCGGCCATTCATTACGCAGCAAACTTGGCCGCCAGTAATAATTGTAAAATCAATATCTACACGGACAGTCTTTCATCAATACTGGCTATAAAAAACGCCCACTCCAGATCTTTCTTCGTAAACAGTGTAAAACAGGATCTTGTAAAAGCTGGAAATTTGGTCGGCCTCTCCTGGGTTAAAGCCCACGTAGGCATCCAGGGGAACGAGGTGGCCGACCAAAACACGAAACAAGCCATTTCATCTGGTGAGGAGCTGTCCATTTCAGCTCCTTGATCTCTTTTAAATAGAAAATTAAAATCATATATTTGTCAATCCTGGAATAACTACTGGAATAGTTACGATTCAGCCTCGGGGGTGAGGGTCCGGGAGTATATAGGATCGGTAAGCCCCACATTTTTAATTAACAATAAGATTTTAATATACTTTTTAAGTGGCCACGGTCCTTTCCCATCATACTTACATAGTTTTAATAAAATCAATTCACCACTATGCGCCTGCGGTCAGGTGGGCGATGCTGAACACTATACATTCGAATGCTCGCTCACCAAAGACTTCCATTTAGTGAAACCCTCAGACGCTCATCGAAAAGCGTGGTTTTTAAACTTAATCAATAACAGGCAGGCTATCGGCAAACTTACGGAATCGTTCAGGATCAGTAACCGGGTGTGCGATTCGCTGACCCGTTCTGGGGACTCCTAGGTTTTATTCTTGGCACTTTTTTTATTATTTGATTTTTTATCTGTGCTCTTTATCTGTCTGGATTGGCCAGTTCAAGTTTTACTATTTATATATCGTTATTTGACTGTTAGTTTGTGAATGTTCAATTTTCGGACCCATTGTATTTTACTCTTTGTTTCATAA
The DNA here is from genome assembly GCA_013235015.1 of Araneus ventricosus. NCBI lineage: Eukaryota > Metazoa > Arthropoda > Arachnida > Araneae > Araneidae > Araneus > Araneus ventricosus. Next base: position 58,395 of record BGPR01008716.1, on the reverse strand, counting down.
AATTTCATGTTGTGGTGGGGGACTTCACGTTGGAGCGGGCGAAGTACGTCGGGAGTTTATACTCCTGGTAGAGCCACCCAAGGCGTGAAGGCCGCTCCACGTCCCCCACCCCTCATTACTCCACTTTATTATTCATTTCATTATCTTATTGGGTCCTTTTAAAGTGCACACTGTTATATTTTTAAGCTTGACTCTTCTACTCTTTGGAGCTTGGATGATTTTAGATTTTTTGACCAGGTGAATATTTCTTAGATTTTTATCCTGTAATTTTTACTACTTACTTAGTATTTTATTATCCGGTGCGCTCCGCCTCCACTACACCCCTGGATTTAGCGTGCAACCGGCCCACATGTTCGGCGGATCGTCTGAACCATTCCGGTCGCTAAGCCGAGACTCGACTACTAGGCCACCGTGGCCCCGCATAGATTTCCAAGGAAATATAAGGTGTGCCCAAATGAAAAGGAGACTACAGTTATATGTAAAGAAATTTTGATATCAATACTCTAATTACAGTTCATGTGGAACAGTACAACTATAAATAATCGCCATTGACATTGGTACACTGATACCAGCGCGTAGGAAAGGAGTGGATGGCTTCAGTGTAGAAACTGCTGGGTCAGGCAAACACCCATTCTTGACATCTTCTGATTCTCTGACAGATGCTTGGGCACCCACTGTGCACAAACTTTGCCATAATCAAGCTTTTTGTGGATTATGTGATGCACAGTTCCTTTTGCTTATCGACAGTAATTTCACGTGTGGTGATTCGACGATTCTGCCGTATGAGCTCATCCACAGCCGAAGTCGTGACTCTGTTTCTCACAACGTATGCCTGCCCAGGGCCTGGCAAGTCATTGATGTTTACGCGTCCCGCCTCATAACTCTGACACCACCGGAATTTGGTGTACCATGCGAGACACTGCTCTCCGTACACCTCTTTCATCCTATGATAAATTTATGAAGCATGCTCCCCTTCTGCTCGAAGAAATTGGATAACTGCTCTTTGTGCTGATCTGAAGGAATCCATCATGCAACGAACTGCGGAAACAACTCTCCAGAAATGGGGATATTGATGTGAGGCCGTTAACTACGCAGGTGCAACTGGGAATACCACCACGCCATCTATCGGCTAGGACATTAAGTCACTGGGATTTGATACAACGCCGATACAGCTAAGGTCTCCTTTTGATTTCGGCACACCATATATATTCAGCATATGCAGGGAAAAGTGATTTAGACTTATAACCGTCCCCGTAACTTTTATCGAGCAATAATTTACATTCCGCGTCACTTAACGAGGAATTTTGTGGTTAATTTCTTGGTCGGAACTGAATAATTACAAACGCATACACTCATTTCAAATTTCTACTTCTGCCTTTCAAATAAACCAAGAAGTAAGGTAAGATTTTACTAATAGAAAGTGCACCCGTAAAGCTCCATTAAATTGTGAATTGTGCTGTGAAAAATATTTAAAATAGAATTAGTGGTGTAGCTGAACTTTTACCGCCTGGCTCAAGCTTGTAACATGCCGTCCTTTTATTAGTAACGCAATTCATCTTCCGATACCCTCGTTATCTGCAGAGAGATTTTGAAATTGTCCTCCCACCACCTGTCTTTTTACTTTCTCGTATACAAAGTATACAAAGAGAAAGTATTGTAATCGTCAAAAAATTCGATTTTGACGAATCTCCACGTTTCAAACCGCCCTGAGTCCGAAAAACACAATTTTAGAACGATGCTTGTCTGTGTGTGAACACGATAACTCGAAAACTATTAGAGCTACAGGGATGAAATTTGATATGTGATCTTTACATATAATTTGTAGGTTTCTATCAAATTTTGGACATAATCCGTCTACGTGAAGTCTGTCTGTCCGAGTTCATGTGAACACTATAACTCAAACACTTGAATAGCTATATGGATAAAATTTGGTACACAGTCTTATCATCATGAGTGTATGTCCGTATCCAATTTTGGACCAAATCCGTAGAAGGGTTGTTTGTCTGTCGGTCTGTATAATCGCAATAACTTCTTAACAAAATTACTTAGATAAATGAAATTTGGTATGTGGCCTTCTTGCCTTAATTGTAGATTTGTGTCCAATTTCTGTGTCAATCGGTTAAAAAAAGGCGTTCAAATTGCATAATTAATTTTCCATACGTATGTACTGGTAGCAATCTCTGTGCACGTGGAAGGATTACATCATTTTGTCTTTGAGCCGGCAAGATTGGAACCTAGCAGTGTGTGATAGATGCGTTTTAATCGGTACGCTTCTCTTTGAATTTGATTCTTTACCTAAATATTTTACAAAAGCTATAATCTACAATGAAAAACCTTCCGATAGTCATTGGATTCTGGCTTACAGTAGGTTCGAATTTTTTTATCCACGCGGGCGTAGGGGAAACAGCACCTATTTTGGAGAAGTATACGGGAAAGTTTAGGGGAGACCACTCTCGCTGGTTTTTCCACACACAGGCAGTATACCGACAAAAATAAGGCGACCAACCATCCTCCTTTTTGTAAGTTCTGTCCTTTCTCGTAAAGTGTCCTCCTACATGTCCTCTTTTTTGATATTTGGAATTAGGAAACTGAATATATATATTAAAATTTTGAAAATACAATGAAATTGGTAAAGGATGGGCGGAAATATTCAGCTATTTCAAAAATGAATATATTCCATGCGAAAATTTATTTATTCTTGTTCAGTTTTTGTTGTATTGCCCCGGATCTAATGCAGTATTTGAAATGGTATTTCCAATTGCTAAAGATTTTTGGACATGTTAGAAATCGAGATTGAATATTGATACTTTGGCTGAAACTCTCGCCGTAAAATTCAATATGAAGGATATTTCTTGTTCTGATGTTCCCAATGTATTGTTAGAAGAATATACAATGACAAAAAATATTCATTCTACGGAGAAGTAATCATTTAAATGATAATTAATAGGCATGTAAACATAAATACAATTTAAAATGTTACAAGTGTTTTTATGATGTATTTATCATATTGTTGTGTATTTCCTATAATTGTTCAATAAACAAAATGTTTCTTTTATTTACGATTTTTTTTCTTCTATTTATTTGTGTCCTTTTCATTGTAAACCAGCGGAAGTGTTCTCCCCTAAACTGCGTCGTATACTTCCCCAAAAAGGTGCCGTTTCCCCTTCCCTTGCGTGACTAAAAAAATTCGAACCTATTGTTACCCAGAATCCAATGACTATCAGAAGGTTTTTCATTATAGTGATTGAAAAATATCTAGGCAAAGAATCAAATTCAAAGAAATGCCTAACGATTTTCCTCTCTTACCGGCTCAAGGACAAACTGACGTAATTCGCTACTCCGTAATGAAATTCCTTTCCGTTCTTCCAGTACGCATGCGCGTGGAGATGACGGATTCTGTTCAAAAGTAAATTATACGGACCGACAGACAGTCAACCCTTTGACGGATTGGGCCCAGAATTTTATACGGACCTACATTCATGACGATAAAACGGTGTATAAAATTTTATCCATCTGGCTTTTCAAATTTTTGAGTTACAGCGTTCGCAAGACATCGAACATACAGACAGACAGACTTCCCGTTAACGGATTTTGTCCAGAATTTGATAGAAACCTACAAATTATGTTTAAAGACCACATACCAAATTTCATTCCCGTAGCTCTAATAGTTTTGGAGTTATCGTGTTCACAGACAGACATAATTCCAAAATTGTGTTTTTCGGACTCAGGGAGGTCTAAAACGTGGAGATTCGTCAAAATCTCGAGTTCGAATTTTTTGACGATTACAATATTTTCTCTTTGTATACTTCGTATACGAGAAAGTAAAAAGTTGGTCACCTTAACAAAAAGCAAAAAATTCGTGGAAGGGTTTGTTCGTCCTCTCCACCGCCCTTAGCTACCCCACTGAATAGACTAATAATTAGAAAATGTGCCGTATAATATAAATTTAAAATATTAAATACATACTTACCATGTTTTAAAAGACTCCTGACCAGTGATGTGGGCTGGATAAATACCCAGTGGGTAGGTAAATATTTTTTGGGTATATACCCGGGTATTTACCCAAGGCCTGGGTAAATACCCAAAAACTGGGTATCTTGCGAAAAAAATAAAATTCGAATGCCGATTCACAATGAAACATACAGAGTTATATAAATACCTCCTAAAAAGTATTTCAAAAAAAAGTATTTGTGAATGGTCATTTAAAATTAAACTTAAAATTTATAAATACCCAAAACTGGATATTTTGCAAGAAAAGTATTTGAGAATGGTGTGATTCAAAATGAAGCATTAAATTTATAAATACCCTTACACTGAATATTTTGCGAAAAAAAATTGCATTAGTGAATGGTGATTCAAAATAAAGCATATAAAATTTAAAAATGCCTCCAAACTGGATATTTTGGAGAAAAAAAATGCATATCCGAATGTTGATTCAAAATGAAACATAAAAATTATAAATACCCAAAACTGGGTATTTTTTAAAAAAGTATTTGTGAATGATGCTTCAAAATAAAATAAAATAATAAACTGGGTATTTTGTATTAAAAAAAGTAGCTTTGAATAAATTATATAAGCAAAAAACAATTGCTATCAGGATTCAAAATAAAGTATTCTAAAACCTAAATGGGATCGGGCGATAATTTAGTTTTAACGGCTTGAAACTTGGACACTTACTATAATTATTTTTAACGCCGTTTATGTTATACTAGCCGCCATCGGCTATCTGCTTGTTCGCCGGGAATATAATTTTAACTGACTCTCTTATGTATAAAATTAGAACTTCAAAAATTAAGTTAAAAAATATAGAAAAAGTAAACTTTAATAAAACATTAAAAAATGACAACAATACACCTTTTATGCGCGCAAACGCAGCAGCATTAAGTGATTTCATCATCAGAATATTACAAAAAATTTTATAAACAGAAATAAACGTATTTACAAACAGAAATTATCAAATAATTAAAACACAAATAAGAAAATTAGAAAGAAAAATACAATTAGAATGAAAGCAAAATGGATGAAAATTGGAAGAGAACTAAAATGGCGATTCTTCCTCAGAGGCCACACGCCATTGTAGTTCTAAAACAGGACAAAAATTTTCTGAAGTCTGTATAGTTATATATTTACGGTTCCCATAACAAAATAATTTTAAACTTCAAATTGCGATAGAGATTTACCCCGCGTTCTTAACATAGCCTTGCACTTGTTCAGTTCCTTGTCTATATGAAAGTCCCTAATGGAGTCAAGTAACTGTTCGCGTCAAATTACATCTAATTGTAAGTAATCGACGCGAATTTTAATTTAACAAATTTATTTCAACATCGAAATACCGCGGCACGTTTTACGTCCAGCAGCATGTTAATTGGCTTAAAACGTACTAATAAAATGAATTTAAACGTAGCAACCATAATCGTTCAGTTTATAGGATTATTTCTTTATATACTTACTATCTTGATTCTTTATATACTTACCAAGTAAAAAAATAAAATAAAATCCAATAGAATATTATATTAGCCTTCAACAATGGAAGAGAAACACGCAATTGAATATTTGTTTAAACAATGAAAGCGGTTTGAATTTCATTGTAACAATGAATGACAAAAATATTTTTAAAAATTTATTAAAATTAGAGAAAAAAATCGAAAGGAAACTTAATTTTTATCATTAAAAAGACAAGTTTTTAAATTTTCAGATGGTTTAAAATTAATATTTTGTGCTGTACTATTTTCAGAAGTTAGTAAGGAAAAACTCCAAAATTCCGTTTAATTTTTAATTAATTAAAATTTATAAATAAACATGCACATTCCCACCCTCCAAAGCATGTTTGTGCCAAATTTCATTGCTCTAGGCCTAGCGGTCTGTCCTGGAGAGCGCCAAAACACACACATTCTCCTTTATTATTAGTAGAGACAGATAGTATCAGTGAATCTTGTGATCCATAATTTGCTCACATTGCCATGCAGGAAATCAAACATTCTTGTTTTGATTTACTGAATAGTTAGTCATTTACTTCGCGTATGTTAATATTACTGTAAATTTTACGTTAAAAAGTAAAAAAAGGGGGAAGTTACCTTCTTGGAGCTTTTAATGTTAAGGATGATAAAAGTATCCAATGTAAGTGCTGTAATGTAGAGTACAAACTTGCCAATGTAAGCAAAATGGAGAAACAAAAAAAATGTTTCAAAAGTCTTGGTGGATTAAAAAGGTTCTGAAAGGGATAAAATAGCTAATGAATTTTTTTTTTATTCAGCCTCTAACCACCAGTGGCGGATTTCCGCACAGGCGTTAGAGGCGGACGCCTCGTGCCTCGAGATAGTAGGGGGCCTCAAAATCTATGCTAGAAACATCGCAGTGCTAAGCCGACGGCGAATTTGCGACGTTGCAGTCTTGTTTCTAGTATAATTCTCTCCTCACTGAAAAATTTCTCCCTCTTTGCTTTCAAAAAATTAATGAGTGAACGAAAACAGCCGAACGAAACATTGGAGGAAATAAATCACTTAATAAATACGTTACTTAGTTGGAGTTCGTCGATAATTATTGGAAGATTCAAATTTTTTAAAAGTAACATTTGTGGAAAAACCCTCATCGTTTTGCTTCTCTTAGAGTGCAAGTTAAATTCACACCACTGCAATGCAGATATCGTTTTGAATTTTAACGGTATTCAACTGGAATTTTCATATAATTTGCCCTATATAACTGGCTTTAAAGTTTTGAAAGAAAATTTACGCTATGTCTCGCACAATACTATTTACTGCAAATAATAATATTTATAGTATTAACTTCAAATTTTAATGGAACACTTCTGTAGCACATTGTCAAGTATTCTGTAAGTTTTGCATTATTTGATGAAAAACTCTGCATGTTATAAGCAAACAAACATGCTGGGAAATTTCAGATTTTTTAAAGAAAACCTTTATATCTTCCAGAATATACTTGTTACTTTTACGAAAATGCATGTAAGCATGTACTTATTCGATGAAATTTGTAAATCATTATCAACTCTCTGTGGAACGGGGTAACCCAGATTTTTTTCCTTCATTAATTTCTGCTCAGTCCTCTAAATGCCATCGTGACCGAAATAAAAAAAAATATTAGTTTGTGGATAAGCCCTAATCATTTTGTTTCTGTTAGAAAGAAGCAGAAATTCTGTTCACTGCAGTACCGATATCTTTCTAAATCTTGAAGATATTCGACTGGAATTTTTATATAAGTTGTCCTATATATCTGGCTTTGAAACTGTGAAAGAAAAATTACGTTATATCTCTAATATTAAAAGTATTTATTCCAAATTTTTGCACAATGCTTCTCTAACACTTTTTCTTTAAGTTTCGTATAATCTGGTAGAAAACTCTGCATGTTATAAACAAAAAACAAGCGGGAAAATTTGGAATTTTTTAAGAAAACCTTTATATCTTCCCGGATATTTGTGCTGTGTTTACGAAATTGCATGTAAATATTATGCACACCAAACATAATCATTGATGAAAGTTACATCGCATTATCAGCTTTCTTTGAAACAGGATGGGTCAAACTCCATTTTCGCCTTCAACCCTTTTTGGTGCCTCCCCTAATTGCCCTCGTGACCGAATCTTCACTGTAAAATGTGAGTTACTGTCCATTCTTGAAATGGTAGAAGTTCAAGGACAGTCGGTTTAGCCTTTCCGGAGAAATTATAAAAAAGCCGAAAGTGTCCGGATACTTTTGATCAGATATTGTGTATTCTTTGTAAAAATGAAATAAAATAAATGTTAGAAATCAGATAAATAACAATACGAGAATTAGTTTCAAACTGAATGACGAAGATAAACATAGAACTAGAATTAAAAGCATTAAGAAAAGTTAAGAAAAAGCATAAGAAAGTAAGTTATTTTAAGTTACACATTTATATCATCAATAGAGTTTTTTTAGGAGGGGTCCTCAGAATAATTTTGCGCCTCGGGTCTGATATCGTCAAAATCCGCCACTGCTAACCACTAACATCAAATTTAGAGTTTTAAGATCATTTAAGTATTGATGTTCATGAGCCAGATGAATCCCGTCTAACCAGGAAACTGAGTGTGAGTGTGTATGTCTACTATACCGTCAAATAATACAACTGATTCATTAACAAAAAATTCACATTTCTTGTTCCTGAAATCTTGTTGCAAATATAACTTACCTTTGTTGAAAGTGATATAAGTGAATATTACTTTCAGAATAATTAACTTTTAAAAACTGTAGAACTGAAACATCTGCTAACTTATCAGCAATGTATGGTACTTTGACTAATTAATCCAAAAAGAATGATAAACAATTGTATCGTTCATTTTAGTTTCTATTATTAGCTCTTTATCATTTTAAAACCAAACTCAACATTTTCTTTTTTTAAATTTAGTTGAGTTTTAAAAAGGATTGATATTTAAGCCACGTATTTTATGTAAGATCCATGATATAGTATTGCGTTTTTGCTTTCTCTGATTCCTTTTTTTGTTTTTATAGAATTTAAAAGGTTCATATATTACGAGTTTTCTTTTTTTTTATCTTATCTTAAGCTCAACATATATTCTATATATTTTTATAATATATAGAGACATCATATTTCATAGAAGTACCTGTGTTTTACATGAATAGGGGTAATTCAAAAATAAATACCCAGGTAAATACCCATTTTGGGTATTTATCCGGGTATATACCCAGGGTATTTACCCTTAAAAATAAATACCTGGGTATTTTACATCACTGGTCATGTTCTATTTTTGTGGCTCGCTTTTCTCTCATTGGCTAATAATTACTTCAATGTATATATACCTCTGCTTTTGTAAAAATAAATTATTCTTTCTCTTGCTTCGGTCCACGGCTGGTGAATTTACTTTAACACAGGGTTGCCATATTGGCCTTTTTAAGGCCAAATTATGGAAACTTGGCCTTTTTTCAAAGACCTTGGCCTTAGGAATTTTGATTTGGCTTTAAATTCATTTTTGGCTTTATTTTAGTTAATGACTTTTAGAACAATTTTTGATTACTTATTCTATTGTTTTTAATACATTTTTGATATTACACATTTCAAATGATGTATAATGAGCTATCAAACGAAATAGCTCCCGAATAGAACAAGGATATTTTAAATTTCTTTCACTTAAATTTTAGTTTAATAATATTGCATTGAACAGATGCCTATCAAGTGGGATTCGTTTTCATGAAGGATAGCCTTTTTTCTAATAGCAAATGAGGTTTTCAATCAATTTGTCAAATTTGGCCTTTTTTGGCCTTATTTTTAAGAAGGTTTGGCCTTATTTTGCTATTTTGAATCTGGCAACCCTGCTTTAACATTAATAAAGCAACAAGCGGTGACGAGAAGGGATTAAAAACATTAAGGTTGCAAACATTTAATTGCATTTTATGTTTTGATTCCGAAAACTCATGATATTTTCTGTATTATTTATCAATGTCATGATTTTATTACTTAATTATTATTTAATTTTAGTATAACTTGAAATCAAAATAATTTTTTAAAAAATTATTCTTTGACATGTTTATTGTATTCATGCTTTTTATACAGTACGCATTATTTTAATCTTTGATCAAAAATAAAATAATAACTGTAAAGTGTTGTCGTTTTATTGTTTCACAATTTCAATACCCAGATAAAATAATTATACATTTCAAATGTAAAAAGTATTTCATTATGAAGTAAATAGTATAATAGTACCCTTCATTTTGTCCCCCCCCCCCTCCAAAAAATATCACCAGGTGAGAGCGTTCCGGCACTGCTTAATTTACGACTGCACCACTGTTTACTGCGTAATTTAAATTTGTGCTGCAGTTTTTTCCTCAGTCCTAGAAACACATTTTTGAAATTTGTCTGAGTACAAGATAACTCCAAACCAATTGAGCTAGAAAGGTGAAATTTAGTATGTGGTCCGAACAATGAATTTGCAGATTTCTAACAAATTTGAACGAAATCGGCTCATGGGAAGTCTGTCTGTCTTTCCCTGTGCATGCGAACAAGATAACTCAACCAGCGGGAGTAGTCTCCCCTAAACTTTCTCGTACTCTTTCCCAAAAAAGTGCTGTTTCTCTTCCTCCCCCCGCGTGGATAAAAAAATTCGAAACCTAATGTAACCCAGAATCCAATGACTATCAGAAGGTTTATCAGTGTAGATTATAGTGATTGTAAAATATCTAGGTAAAGAATCAAATTCAAACACCGATTAAAACGCATCTATCACACCGCTAGGTTCCACTCATGCCGGTTCAAGGACAAAGTGACGTAATTCGCACAATAGCTTCCGCGTGCACAGAGATTGCTACCAGTACGTATGCGCATGGAGAATCGGATTAGAAAAATTAATTATGCAGTTTGAACGCCTTTTTTTAAACCGATTTACACAAAAATTGGGCACAAATCTACCATTAAGGTAAGAAGGCCACATACCAAATTTCATTTATCTAAATAATTTTGTTAAGAAGTTATTGCGATTAAAAATATGCGATTATACAGACCGACAGACAATCTACCCTTCGACGGATTTGGGCCAAAATTTGATACGGACCTACATTCATGACGATAAAACTGTTTACCAAATTTTATCCATCTAGCTATTCAAGTTTTTGAGTTACAGTGTTCACATGAACGTGGACAGACAGATTGACTTTCCGTTGACGGATTTTGTTTAAAATTTGATAGAAATCTACAAATGATGTGTAAAGATCACATACCAAATGTCATCCCCGTAGCTCTAATAGTTTTCGAGTTATCGTGTTCAGAGACACACATAATTCCAAAATTGTTTGTCGGACTCATGGAGGTCTAAGATGTGGAGATTCGTCAAAATCTCGAGTTCCGAAATTTTTGAATACTTCGTATACGAGAAAGTAAAAAGGCAAGGAGCAGGAAGGATAACAACTGGCACATAGTCTTATCATCGTAATTGTAGATCTGTATCAAATTTTGGACTAAGTCCGTCTGTTGGCACCTCCCACTTCTTATTTGAATGTGCCATGGTGCCCTCTGTAAAGCGGGGCATTTACCTCTGTTCCACTCCACGATTTTTGGAACAAGGGAAGGCGAAACCTTTCGTCAATGTGAAATCCCGATGAAAATCCGGAAACGCGCTCCTATGATTCTTGCCTGATACCCCTTTCCGGTGTAAAATCGTCCCAAAGTAGTAGTCTCGGAATCCGTTGCTGAACAGTAAATCTATCGACTGGAATGAATGGAATACAAACCAATTTGTTGGTACAAATGGAATAGAGCAGTGTGGTCGTCGATGCCCAGGTTAACTTTCCCTTTACCTGTCCTGCCAGTGGCGAATCCAGGATTTTGGTCATAAAAATTGTGTATCGCCGAGATCTCATAGCTCATGTAAGTCAAAACTCTTTAATTCTACTCACCTGACAATAAGAATCACAAAGGACACTGCAATACTTCCGATAATTTAATAAAAATGAAATAACTAGTCAAAAAGTGTTTTCGACCGAGTTAACGCAACATTTACCAGAGGAATGACTACGAAAACGAGACAATTTTCCAGCCTGTCAAGCCATAAAGCAATGCTGCCACGTTTGTTTGTTTCTTAAGAAATTAAGAAAAAAACAGGTGTAGAGATTTGCGAAAAATCAAGAATTTTGGTTTTAACTCTGGGGAGGCTGCAGCCCCATAGCAGCCCCCTGGACTCGCTACCGTGTCCCTCTCATGCAGAGCAGACGCATTTCTTGATGTTCCATGCTCTTAAATTTGCGTTTGTGCCTCTTAAACATTTTTATTCTCTTGATATTGTTGATAATTGTTTGTTGATAGTAATAAAGTTTATGTTATATTGGAGATGAAGTGAGTTTCTCTCTACTACTGCTAGATCGATGCAGTTTTGGCGATAAGGGGTAAAAAGTAGGGGTAAAAAACGGGAGTGAAGGGGATACACGACAAAATTTAAAAAGTTAGTTACTAACTAGCTTTGCCAGACGCTACTATTTCTTATAATTCCTAGTTTTAGGAAGTTTCCCGCAAAAACTAAGGGGCGACTACCCCTCCCCCAACTCGCCGACACTGGTTCGATGTTCAATTTGAATGCTGGCATACAACCACATTTAGGCCTACCGACACCGTCCCAAACACCGTCTGTCGGCCTGTGTATTCGCGTATGTGTAAACGCGATAACACAGAGACACAATAAGCTAGGTAAATGAAATCTGGTATGCGGTCCGATCGAAGCGGTATATTGGTATCAAATTTTGGGCCCTATCGGTTGAAAGAAAGGCCGAAAATGTATTTTCGGTTTTCTTCATTTTACTACGGAACGCAAATCGCGCCATGTTGTGTCACTTTTGCGAGAGTTGGGAATGGGGTACACTGCCGTTTGGGGGGCCACCACTACCTACTGCGGTACGCTCCGGGCTGCAGATTCTTAAAATGGGCATTCACAATCGCTCCACTCCACGCGAATGCTCCCATTCCATTTTCAGCCCATCCATTAAGGTCGATCATTCACGATCAGCTCCGTGCAAACCATTTACCCAGCAGCTACTGTCCTACCGTCACGAGAAAAACCCCAGACACCAGACATGTCGATGTCGGTCGTTATGGAAACGGGAAATTCCACTGCATTTTGGGGGGTGAAGGAAAAGGTTTTATTTCATTTAGCCTAGATAGAACCGGCGGAAGTCTCATTTCGCTTTGTACTTCGATCGGAAAAGAAGTGCGCTTAGTTTGTCAAATGGTGCGGTTGATTTCATACCCGTTACCCTCCTTTTTTCGACTCGTCTACTTGAGGCAACCCTGTTCAAGGTTTTTCTCGTGGTGGTAGGACAATACAGGCACTCCGATCCCCTGCTGCATCTACTCCCCCACCCTGCCTGCTTGGATTGCCTCTAGTTCGGGAGAGCCTCACACCTCCCCCATATATCTACATTGATCGCATTTAAGCATTTATGCCCAGGTAGTCCAAATTGACTTCAAGAAAAGTTGGATTTCCAAACTTTCGACCACACCGCGCCAATTCTCATCGGATTTTCGCACTGATGACTTTTCGTTTTATTTTTTGTTTGTGTTTTCAATGTTAAGCTTTTTGCATTTTTGCTCTTTGAGTTTTTGCGTTTTGTGTTTTAGCTCTTAATCTTTTTGTGTTTTTAATGTTAAGCATTTTGTGTTTTTGCTCTTTGAGTTTTCGCGTTTTGTGTTTTTGTCCTTAATCTTTTTGTGTTTTTAATGTTAAGCATTTTGTGTTTTTGCTCTTTGTTTTTTTTGCGTTTTGTGTTTGTGATTTGCGTTTTGTGTTTTTGCTCTTTATCTTTTTGTGCTTTGTGTTTTGCTCTTTATCTTTTTTCTGAGTTTATTGTTGTAAACGAGGATTTTTAAATTGTTCTGCTCACCCCTTGGGGTTCTTTGTAAATTTTTTTTTAATGTAATTCATTTCCTTTGTTTTATGTTTCCCCACCACTTGTGGAAGGACTTACACCCTCTTGGGTAGGCTGGGCCGGGGCGGGTTGTAAATAAATAAATAAATTTTCGCTTTGGCGTGGCGAAACCAAATTTGCGTGGAGCAGGACGCTCGTGAATGTTCAGTTTTAAAAGGTGGACCGAAAAGAAGGTGCTATAGTATAAAAGAAAAGCGAGGAGAGAACGCTTCCGCTGGTTATAGATGCGAATATCATCTGAAAAATGGGAACATCAGTGTACCAAACGATTTATTAATTTCATATCGTCCCCAAAATTACAGACTGTAACAAGCGCTTTTAAAAAACTGCCGAAAGTTAATTTCCTCATATATTATTAGTAATTTATAAAAAACGATATAGAATTTAATTAAACATTGCGTGGGGCAACTCGGAGGTAAATAAAAAAAACACTAAAGATAAAATAATATTTCTATACGTAGAAACATAGATATTAATTAATAAAGGATTAGCTATTTAATTAATCGTCGCGAAACCTTCACCAAAACCTTCCTAATTCTTCACAGAATTCTTGAGCAAAATTTCTTGTATAATTTGGATTTCTGTAGCATACAAACTATTTATGAATTTTGACTTTTATTTATTTTTAGATATTTCGACAGACTATCAGTAGAAAAGGCAATTTTGGGTTCAAAGGCCTTTAGGCGATATTAATTGATACCAATTGACAAGATTTCGTTACATAAAGCTTACTAACAATCAGTTTCCTTCCTCTACTCCTTATAATCGACGTCCTAATGAAGGAGTGGACGTTTAGTTTAGTTATATTAGCGTCCCGCTTTGAAGCAACAAGAGGGCTACTTTGCGACAGATCTCGTAGTAAAGAACCTTGGTCAGGTGACGAGGACGACACCTCAGAGGGCACTCCCCTCTCCAAACTTCCGTACCACACCAGCGGGAGGACGTTTGGCGCTCGACATATGGTTTAACGTGTAACAGACCCACACAGATCAAATTAGCAAAATAAGGCAAAACCTTCTTAAAAATAAGACCAAAAAAGGCGAAATTTGACAAACTGATTGAAGACCTCATTGGTTTTAAGAAAAAATGATATCCTTCATGAAAACGAATCCCACTTGATAGGCATATGTTCAATGCTCTATTATTAAACTCAAATTTAAGTGAAAAAATTAAAACATCCTTGTTCTATTCATGAGCTATTTCGTTTGACAGCTCACTATGTATAATTTGAAAAGTGTAATATCAAAAATTTGTTAAAAAATATTTAATAATCAATTATAATTAATTAATTTAAGTGAATAAGTCATTAAAATTGTTCTAAAAGTCTCATTACAGAAAATAAAGCTAAAAAAGTCCAAAAATGAATCTAAGACCAGAGAAAATTTCCCAAGGCAAAGGGCATTGAAAAAAGGCCAAATTTCCATATTTTGGTCTTATAAAGGCCAACATGGCAACCCTAGGCCAACATACTGTCCTACCGCCAGGAGAAAAACCCTGGACAGGGTTGCCGCAAGTAGACGAGTCGAAGAAAGGATGTAAACGGGTATAAAATCAACCACAACATTTGGCGAACTAAGCACACTTCGTAAAGCGAGAATTCGTTTCCGGCAGTTGTACAAAGCGAAAAGAGACTTCCGTCGGTTCTATCTGCGCCAAATGAAATAAAGCATTTTCCTTCACCCCCAAAATACAGTGGAATATCCCGTTTCCATAACGACCGCCACGGGCATGTCTGGTGTCTAGGGTTTTCCTCGTGGCGGTAGGACAGTACACGGCGTGCGCGCTATAGGAATCCAAGCTATAGAATAGATATTTTAATTTTTCATACAGTCGAACTGCGATATAGCGAACCTGGGATATAACGAACCCTCGGTTACAGCGAACCTTTTACATGGTCCCAACTGAAGCCCTATGTTAATAATGTATTTTCATACGTTTACAACGAACAGCAAACGCTAGAGAATCGGTTATAGCGAAATGAAAATTTCTAAAACTTCAAACTTTTCACTTGCCCAAAGAGACATTCTTTACTAATTGTGCTCATGTTAACCCAATTTCTACAAGAGTTACCCCTTTTGCATGAAATACTCTGGTTCAGAGACCACATTCCTCGCCTATTGTACCTTTGTTAGAGTCGCTGCTAACCCCATAAGTGGGACAAAGGAGGCAAGGCTCTTTACAGTTTCTATCTCCCCTCCTCCCCCCCGGTGGACACCTGGCCTAGTGTCAACCAGGGAAGGGGGGGGACTTTCTGGTCAGACGAAGTTTCAAGAACCCTCCGCCCCGAACGAGTGTATGAGGAAGCCGACTGGTTAATATTCCTAATTTATTCCCAAACAATCTTAAAAGACAAGTTTCGCCGGAAATTCACTAGTTAAAGCAACAAAACATTGACTCCAAATCGAACCGGATTAGCGTAGCATCTTTAATGTGTTGAAACAAAATCGCAGTCGCCGACTGTTTTATTAAACAGCTTCAAAATCGGCCATGAAATGCAGTCTGGCTGCGGTTGTGCCTTAAATATTCAGAGTCACAGTGTCACCCGATTCATAACTACAAGTTATAGCATTTGGCATTTCAAATTAATGAACCAATATTTCAATACGTATCGTGGTAAATGACAGAACAGGAATCACGATTGAGCGATACAAACTACGCAATTAATTTAGCATCTCCAACTGACACCCGAAAGTTCGCCCTACGCGAAGAGGCACTCTTGAAAAATTAGTATTGAGTACACGTATATATATAGTCTCAATACTTGATATCATTTATCTACCTTTTGAATATCAGTAAGTGTTTCTCACAGGTGAAAAAATAAGTTTCTTGAAGCCTAAAGGGCATGTTTGAAAAAAAAAGCGGGAATTCAGCCATTTATTATGCCTTCGAGTACATAGAATGTTCTGGAAGAGTCGTGGGGAATACTAATTACTCAGATCGATATGAACTTGGGATCTGCAAAATATCAGGTGTTTTTAAGAAAATCTGACTTCAGAAAATCAGATCAATATATCAGATAACTGATACACAGATTACAGATTTGTTTTCCTTCGCTGCAAAAATTTGCGTCGATATACTATAATTACTGTTAAGAGTAAATGTAAATGAATTGAGCAATTAAACTACGTCCTTTCACCAAACGTGACATGTTAATGGTTGTTTATAGGTGTGTTTTTCAGTTTAATTTCGGTTGAAGGTGAATCGATGATGTCTCTAACCAAGAGCGACAAGAAAGTGACGCAAGCAGAAATGTGTCTCATTGGAATTAGTATTAAATTTCTGACTGAAGGTGAATCGATGATGTCTCTAACCAATAGTGACAAGAAAGTGACGCAAGAAGAAATGTGTCTCATTGGAATCAGTATTAAATTTCTGATTGAAGGTGAATCGATGATGTCTCTAACCAAGAAAGACGCAAGCAGAAATGTGTCTCATTGGAATTAGTATTAAATTTCTGATTGCCATTCCGCGTGTATTTTCTTTTCATTACACTCTTTTATTTAACTTGACTTGTTTCATATTTGTAACGACGGACTTTTGTAAATTATTTTTCGCTCTTTTTCTGAGATGCTAAAGTTCTGAGATTCTGAACGGTTGTGCATCCTCTATGAAAATATGATATTTTCATATTTAACCCCTTCCTTGTCAGCGTCGCGTGTCATGAGACTTACACGTCTCGTTATATTCCGTGACTATCTATACTTGTAAAATTCAATGTTTGCATGTATGTATGTGCGATGTCCAGACGAATCTATCGCACTTACAACAGCCATCAAATTTGGCACACAGGTAGTCTTAATAGTGACTCAATGTGAGTACTAAGAACTCAGAGTTCGAGCAATAAAACATTTATTTTATTTTATTTACAACCCGCTACGGCCCAGCCTACCCAAGAGGGTGTAAGGCCTTCCACAGGCCGGAGGGGAAAAATAAAACATTAATACTTTTCAAGAACCCAGAACTTGTGGAAAGAGAATTCTCGTCTTGTACTTATATTAAGAACTAGCAGTACGCGCAAGGCGTTGCCCGTGGTATAATGACTTCAACAAAATAAAAAAAAACCCAAAGTTTTTAGAACAAAACCATACATATATATATAAATCTAAATATAACTTATTATGTATGATCATACAGAAACAAAGTAAACAACACATATCAAGAAGCAAATCCTATACTAAAAAGTCATTATTTGAACAATACAACCAAATTTAAAACAAAATCTAAAGAACTGAAAATACTATAGATACCATGAACAAAAAATTAAGTTTAAAAATTTATATGTCAACAAGTATAAAAAAAACTCTGTTGTTATTAAAAGTATTGAAAAAGGCAATCCAAGTATATGGAGTTTTCAACAATTAATATGGCAGCTTGGCTGTGGACAAGCTTTATATATATATATATTATTGATTTCGCCCTCGATTTTTAGTGAAAGTACACGCAGGAACTTGGGCGAGATGAATAACGTGTTCTCTTAACTAAAGATATTGGCATATATCCGCGACTATCAAAAAGTATAGACCAAATGATTCTTAGATCAGTAAAATGAAATAATTAAGATTAGCTGACGCAATAAAATGATCGAGAGTATGACTTGACTTTCGCTTGGTACCGCCAGCCAATCGGATAGTAGAAATGCATTCTGGGAACTGAGAGTAACCTTGGGTCGATAGGAAGCTTCATCGATTCGGATATGCGAAAGAAAATGTTTTGAATTGATCGATAAAAAAATTCATAGAAAATTGGAGAAATATGGATATATTCCGGGTTATACCTAAAAAAATTGAAAATGATAGCGTTATTAGAACGTCGCATGCAAGAAAGTAAGAATCGAAAGTTAAAAATATAAATAAAAAGTAATTATTATTTAAAAATTTCTCAAAATTCAGTAAATTATGTTGGAAATTCAAAACAAACTTCATTAGAACGAAAATTGTTTGTTCTATCAGATGGTGCTCTGATTGTTTTTCAACAATCATGAAAAGATAATACGGCAGTAAACGTGCCAAAAATGATCCAAAACAACACAAAACATTTAATAAAAAATTTTCTATATAAAAATTTAAAATTCCGGCTTCTATGTGCATTGAGTCACCATTACGACCACCTGTGTGCCAAATTTCATGGCTGTAAGTGCGATAGATTCGTCTAGACATTGCACACACGCACATTCGCACGCAAACATTGCTTTTATAAGTATAGATGCGAAATTCTTTCAATATTAGTTTCATTTGTATTGATTGAATACTATTGTCAAAATGGAATAAAATGTAAAATCCAAAATAAGTTCTATAAATGTCATTAATTTAATTTGACTCCTAGCTAACCTAAATCTTTAACTTTATTAATAAAAACTTCTTTGCATGGTGGTGGGTAGGATATAAAAATAGAGGATACGCTAAGATAAAAGAACTAATCAAGGGGCACGTGAAAGAAAAAAGGTTGGAAACTTCTGATGTAGGGGGCAGTGGGGTAAAACCGTGTACCTTGATTCTGGTGCTATTAGTTCTTCTTTGTAGGGGACAAATTCTGAATTTTATTTCACTAGTCACGAAGAAAGAAGGGCCATAGTGGCCATATTATTGCTGTTGAATTCATTGCATCTATGAAGGTTTATTTATTTTAAGACGTCATCTTTCTAATGTTCGTTTGTTTTTAAACTGTCTTTACTTAATAATAATTACTGTTATAAAAACTATATTTATTCCAGGTGTTTATATGTTTACTAAAGATTTTTACTCTATCAAACAAAAAGCATTTAGTCCAATAATTGGGCAGTTGTATTTCGTTTTTCATAACTCTGCACTCGGGGTAAAACCGGGTACTCCAAGTGGCGCAAGACTGGGACTGTCAGTATTGATGATTCTTCCGCTGAAGACAATCAAAACATATCAGACGTTGATTTTTTATGTTTAATTTTTATTCTGGTGCTATTTGTTCTCCTTTCTAGGGGACAAATTTTGAATTATATTCCACTAGTCACGAAGAGAGAATGGCCATATTATTACTGCTGAATTCACTGCGTCTGTGAAGGTTTATTTATTTTAAGACGTCATCTCTCTAATGTTCGTTTGTTTTTAAACTATCCTTACTTAATAATCATTACTGTTATAAAAACTGTATTTATTCCAGTTAGTTATATGCTTACTAAGGATTTATACTCTATCAAACACAAAAGTATTTAGTCCAATAATTGGATAGTTCTATTTCGTTTTTCATAACCTGTGCACTAAGGCTAAAACCGGGTACTCCAAGTGGCGCAAGACTGGGACCGTCAGTATTGATGATTCTTCCGCTGAAGAAAATCAAAACACATCAGACGTTGATTCTTTGTGTTTTAATGAGGATATAGTTTAAATAAATGCAAAGGATGGATACAAAATAGAAACTGTCGTAGCTGCGCCCACGAAAGCTGCAGTGGCTCGGAGGAAGAAGAGAACTGTTTTACATGCGAATTTTGTAACTAATCTTCAGTGGAGCGGAGAATAAAAACAACTACGTTATGTGAATTATTACTATTCTTACTTACTTATTACTATTGTTAAACTAATTGTCTTCATTCTTAAATTATCAACTACGGTAACTATTGTTAAATCTTAAAACATTGTCATTATTCTTAAATTATTAACTATTGTAACTATTTATCAATCTTAAAAAGAACTATCTTTATTCTTAAATTGTCAACTATTGTAATTATTGTTAAATTTTAAAAAAATCATCTTTTTTTTTAAATTGTCAACTATTATAACTACTGTTAAATCTTAGAAAAATGTTTTATTCTTAAATTGTCATATAAAATAAAATAAAAATGTCTGCTGCTTTTCCACTGAAAATCTAATTTTCCTTATTTCATACTAGCAGTACGCGCACGGCGTTTCCCGTGGAATCAGGACTTCAGCAAAATAAAAAAAAAAGCCCACATACAATTACATAAATGAAAGTTTTAAAAACGAAATCAAAACAGAAATATATATATTATTGAGTTGGTCCGCCTCTTTTTCCTCTCGACCGAGTACCGTTAAATCCAAACAATGTTAAAAAATTACAATCTGATATTTATTACACCTCAAGCAAAGTATGAAAAGCAAAGAAATAAGTTAAGACACGCTTAAAAATAATAATCGAAGTCATCCAGTAAATAAATCATCTCGCAGAACGCGAAAGTAATGACGTCACCCTGGCCCGTCAGCCAATGAAATTGCCCGCAACGTTCCTGAGAGCTCTCGCGGGCGGAAGCTTCCCTAGAGGAAAAATATCGTTCAACTACCAGGAAAAAATCAATTTAAAAAAAAAAGAAAAAAAGGTATTTTAACCATTCTTGTTTTAAATCCGACAGAACCGTTGCAGTTATAAGCTGAAAAATTTTCAAATTGATATCTTTATTAGAACATCGGATGCAAGAGTTTTAAGGATTCCAGAAAATTTTATTTTTGAAAAGTGACTATTTTTAAAAAAATTCCCAAAATTCAGTAAATTACGTTAGAAATTCGAAACTAACTTCATTAGAATGGAAGTCGTCTGCTCTTTCCAATGGTTTATCTATTTTTTTCGTACAATTATTCAAACCCATTCTATTGAGAAATTAGTGCGAAAAATCAACCAAAACAACACAAAACATTAAATAAAAAATTTTCTAGATTAAATTTTAAAATTTCGGCTTCGAGGTGCATTGAGTCACCATTACGACTACCTGTGTGCCAAATTTCATAGCTGTAAGTGCGATAGATTCGTCTGGACATCGCAGACACACACACACACACAAACATTGCCTTTTATAAGTATAGATAAAGTTAAGATGTGTACCCGGTTTGACTCCACTAGTGGGTTAAAACCGGGTGGTTTGACTTTATACCCGATTTAACTTCTTTTATAAAAAAAATCACTGATAAAAAAATAATGGAACTATGACTTTTCAGGCATGATATATTATATTCCTTTAAACAATGAATATTTTAATAAAATTTGACAAGCTCTATGTCGAATAGTTAAGCTCCAGCAGGTCTTCGAGTCTTAGTTATCCGGTTTTACCCTACTTTCCCCTATTATGGTTGGTGGACGCAATTATTATAAGTAGTATATATATACCCTTCCGAGCGCACCTACAATAATCTCACAAAAAACGTAATATTATAGCTAAAAAAGAGGTTTCGCGCGTTTTTATGACACAGGAAAAAACAGCATATATTTGAGAGTTAAATTTTGGAGAAAAATGTGAAATTATAGCTAAAAAAAGAGGTCTAACACGGAAAAATATTAAGTATTTGAAAGAAATATCATGTTTTTTAGTTTAAAAAGAGATGTCGCAGTAACTCTATGTTTTCTAAGGAGAATTGAAAGATAAAACCGAGGGGCTATCACCTCTAAAAGAAGAAAAAAGTGGAAAAAAGACATATATTTGAAAAATAAAACTAAGAAATAAACAATCTACCTCTAGGATAACTATTCCATCTATAAAAGAAACAAATAGCTGCATTATATAATAAATTATCAGCTTTATATGCAATTCTAAATTCTTTTGTTGCAT
>BGPR01008716.1:17855-30077 GCA_013235015.1 Araneus ventricosus | reverse complement strand
CAAACATTACAGAATAATAAACATTCGTGACACCACGAAGATAAATATAAATATTCTTTGGTTCCTTCAATCCATATTCCAGTATCATCACATTTTACTGTAAAATAAATTTTTCTGAATAGCATAAAACACCCAAATACATTTTCAGTTTAATGACTACGTTTTTCAGCTGATTAAATTCAGTCGTTTCTTAAAATTTTCTGTTAATTTATTTTTTGATATCATCAATCTATATAAACAACCAATTGAACAAAACTCACAATTAATGGCACAAATAGCAGATTCTTTATCTTCGTTTGTAAAACCTATAAAGCCCTATGATATCACCCTAACAAATCATCAGATTATTAAAAGTTATTTTTTAAGATCTTACTGTGACCCTTCAAAAGTGTGAATTCCTTCTAAAATATATCTTTTATCATCTTTTGCTGGTAGTATTTTGTTATTTGAGGTTAATTACATTTCATTACTTCAATTAAATTCATATGTCCTATATTGAAATTTTATCTAATAAACATTTTTATAATCATCAAATGATATTCTATTTTTAACTACAGATTTTTAACTCTTTTATTTTTTGGTTTCTATTTCTTTATCTTTTTCATTATTATTATATTCTTCAACACTCTGTTTTCTAGTTTTTTGTGCAGCCCATTTTACTTTTAAACCTACAAATTCTTCCATAATTTTTTATTTTCATCTTTCATTTTTACCCAATGCTTTTGTTACGTCTAGGCATATTATATGCGTTATTTTCTTGATAATCTTAGATGTATCGAGTAATCCAATCATAGATTTAATATCTTCTGATCATCTGTTTTAATGTCATACAAACTATCGTATCCATATATAATAAAATTTTAATATTTATTCTTATATCTTGGTTTCATTACATTATAATGGAAATCATACATTAAATATTTAGATAAATCTAATATACTCATTCCAGCATAGATCGGTTTATTAAGAGTATTTTGTCTTTTCATGCCAAACTTAATACCAAATTTTTCATCAAAAATAGTTCGACTTTTATTTAAATGAGGTTTAGCAATTAATTTTTAACATTCATGTTAACATAATCTTACATCTATTCGTTTTTCTATGTTTTCCATAATTTCCCCAAATACTGAGTTATTCATCAATTTATAAAGTCTTTTCTCAATCATTGAATTTAGCATTTCTCATTTCAGTGTTTAAATCTATGTATTTTTCAACAATTCGATTGTTTGAATTTCAATATTCTATGTACTTGCTTTTTTGTATTTTTAAACCCATTTTCAAATACTGTTTACTGACTTCTATAATGAACTACATGTTCTCTTTATCGTATAAGGTTGTTAATAACTTGCCTTGTTGAATTTTCAGGAATTCTGGCCTAGGACATAATAGTAAATCTGAATGATCATCATTTAATTCTTTTGAATATTTAAAATCAACTTCTAATATATATACGAATCATCGGAAGACATTCAAATATTTTTGTATTGTATTTGTCTTGATCCATTTAAATTCTCCACTTAGGGTAAATGACTCCTCGCCCATCCATATAAGTTATTAAATAAATACATTAAATAATTGGATTCTTTGCTTTTTTATCATAATTTTTTCATATATTTGTTGCTTTTCCATATCTATTAGACATTGTGAAACTCCACCTCTTAATCCTTTTTCTAACACCAAGATCATATCATAATCATTTTAATAAATCTAATTTAATTTTTTGTCATTTTAACATAGCATCCCAAGATAAACCAGGGTAAATAAAATACAATCATGGATCCAATTTATAGTTTTAAACAAATGTCTCTAAAATTTTCAAATACATCCATTAAGTATCTGTTTTGATATATAAATCATATATTCACTAAATTTTTTATATTAAATGCTTTCCAAACACTGTTCAGAGCATGTTATTATTCTTCATCAGTTATATGACATTCATTGTCAATCTATTATAAGTTATCTTTTTTGAGTAATTTTTGTTTCTTCATGCTTTAGAATCCATATAATCATACGGATATACACCTTTTCTTGTAATGAGATCAATTTGTCATCAGAGAAAATGTAATGTGTCTCTCTAAATTTTGATTTTAAGTAATTAATATATTTCATTTTGTCTTATTTTTGATGGATGTTACTCAACTCATTTTCCCGGCATCTTTCTCCAAGTTTTTTGCTAATTCCTCTAAACTGGATGGCATAAATTTAAATAAGATCAATAAATCTCAGTTTCACTTACACTCCTATTTTTCTTGCTGAAAGATATACTCTCATTTTTTCTTCAGTATTAGGTACTTTATCATTTTTGATGTGTATCCAAATCCAAGTTGCTTTTTATAAACAAGTAAAGAAACAACCTGTGTTAAATTATGAATTTTTACTGGAATAAATTTTGGAATTTTATAATTTAAGTACAATTAATATAAGAGCTGGACCTCTATATTTTCCAGTTAAGTGACAGTGATCAATTACTTTTAATTTTCATCATCAGGAGAATCCTTTAAGTCCCATTTCCACATATACCGAAATGTAGTTCTTTTTTGTAAGCCAATTTTTTATCGAAATCATCATTGATTTAATACTTTCATATTTTTTGGTTTTTTTGTAAATTTTTCAATTTCAAGTATCTCTGTTAACATAGATATAAGCTTTTTTATTGCATCAGGTCCTCTGTGAATAGGAGGATTTAAAATATTGTTTCATATTTGATATAATAACAAAAAGTATCAGGTTCATGTTTCCTGATATTTCATCATATACGATTTAGATTTGATCCGATTTCATATGTATCCATTTTGCTGTAAAACCTTCCAAAATCTGCATATATAGTAAATGGATTTCTCATTTTATGAATTATAATTTTAATTGAATACTTCACCTTTTTTGGCATATTAATTGTGACAGCTTCTTTCTTTTACAATTCTTCATGTATCTTTAATTTTCTCAGAATAATTTAAACATCTATCACATACAAAATTTGATTATCAGTCGAACTTGGGATCACAGGCAATTTATTTATATCTTTATCCAACAACCATGATACATTTTGATAAATATATAAAACAAGTTTACATGTTTTCACAATTTATTGTTAGTTATTTTAAGCGGATAAATCAAACTATAAAACTATAACATTTACAGATATATTATTTAGTTTTCAAATTTTTTTAATATTATCTAATGGGAAACAGGAAATCAATTCCTTTAAAATTTAATTCATTTTAAATTGTTCATATTTTGACCTCTTTGAGGATCTTTTTTTTACAGGATGAATAGCTGATAATATAAGGCCAGCATTTATTATCTTTATTTTTTAACATTTATTATAGCTTGCTTAGATTTAATTTTTTCAGGTAAATCAATATATCCAGTCCTCTCAAAGGTTGATACTTATTTATTCTCAATTTCCAAAATCTAATTTCTTCAAGACTCAACCAGATCCTTTTGATATAGAGATTAAAATTCAGATTCGTTTGATTAATTTATCAACTGGTATCGTAAAAAAGTATGCAAAATCATTAGGTAATACTAATCTGATTCTCAGTTTTTTGAATGTAAATTCTTGAATTTCTTTCTTCAATTTATACAAAACAAAAGCATGTAACTCTGAGTTGGATAAATAACTGAAGCGTTTTTATGTCTTCCTTGCAAATATAACTTTTTCATAAGACTTTAATCTTTTTCTGAGATACAATCATCAAATACCACTAAATTCTTTTTTGTTTCGTCTAGATCTTCAAAAGTTATGAATTCACTTAAATCTGATGCAAATACTGTTTCTTTTTTATATTTTTGAAAATCTTCCAATAATATTTTCTTATCTTTTTTTGATAACTTTTTACAAATCATGTCGATATCTTCTTTTTCAATGTCTTCATATTTTGTATAATCTTCCACTAATTTTTGATATTTTGGTTCATGTATATTTTTAGCACAAATAAGCAATACATCAAAATAATCCATCAATTCCCTTATTATTAAAATTGTTAGCGTAGTTTTACCTGAATCAGATTCTCCAACAATTAAAAGTCTAAATTTATGAACAGGTAATAAAGGATTTTGACCTGTATTTTCTTCTAAAGGATCATCCATATTTTTAATTTCCAAAGCAAATTCTTTATACATCACATTTCTATGTTCTAAACTTTTTAAATGTTCTGATTCGTTTTTGTAAACTTTTTCGCATATTTCGCATTTCATTTATGATAGTAAAAAAATGTTTTACTATAGCAAAATTATTTTTTACTATAGCAAAAATATATTTTACTGTAGCAAAAAGATATTTTACTATAGCAAATTCATCCTTAAGACGATAGTCTTTTCGACTATAATAAATGAATAAAAGAATAAATGATTTAGTTAAAGTTGCTAAATTACAAAAAAAGATCCAAAATAAGAATATTGAACAAAAATACAAAAAGGCAGGTTATGAACACTCGATACGTGAATTTCATAAACCAACCATTGAGAAATTAGAAGAGCTTCAAACAGGAAGGGAAAATGAAATGAATGCCCTTACAAATAAAATTGAAGACCTAATCAATACTTCAACAACTGTTTCAACACCTTTAGCATTAGAAGATATTGAAGATGTAAGGAAAAAGAAAGCTCTTTATGTTGAAACAGATACTGATCTTAATGTAGATTTTTTAAAGGAAAACAATCTTCCTTTAATATCTGAGTTAATTGATGCTAAACATGAAGAGATTGACAAAATAGTCAAAATAATACGCAACATGAGCATAAAATTAGGTAATTTAAAATCACAGATCAAAAGAGGGAGTGAAAAAGTTGATCAAACTTTAGAAGATATTGAAGATGGAATTAAAATGTTAAGATTATATCGAACAAAACTTCGCAGTCTTATCAGTGCGAGAAAAAGTTTTAAAATAACAGGATCTGGAATAGATTTGATAAAGCATCTTGAAAATTTAACGTATGAAATAAAAGATCGAAAAGGATTGGTGAGTAAGAAATTATATAATGAAACTGTCGATACTTTAGATGCTTTATTAAAGAAAGGTGATATCACTAGTGATGATGTAGCTGATTATTATGATACTTATTTAACACCTAATTTTCGACTATAATAAATGAGTAATTATATTAAAACAAAAGTTCATCTGAGTGATGGACAGATAGCTAAATTGAAATCAGCAGATAGAAAAAACGAAGAAATTACCTTACAAATCGATAAATCTAAATCATCGAATTATGAAATGTATTTAACAAAAACACAGATAAATCAAATTAATCAAGGAAAAAGAATTACTATCAGTAAAACTCAATTAAAGAAAAATGGAGGATTTTTACCATTTCTTATTCCAATTTTAACAAGTTTGGGACTCAGCGCTGCAAGTGGTAACGCAGGCTGGGGAGCTAAAAAAGTATTAGATAAAATTTCAGGTTCTGGTACTAAACCGAAAAAAAAAAAACGAAAAAATGGAAAGGGGATATATCCAAATTGGGAATTAGCAATGAAGTAATTGATCAAAATATGAAAAAAGAAAAAGGATTTAGAGATGTTTTTAGTATAGATACACTGCCTAAAAAGATGAGAAAATTTGAAAATGGAATCATTAATCTTGATATTTCAACGGGAGACGGTACTCATTGGGTTTGTTATTACAATGATCCTCAATATGATTTTGTTGAATATTTTGATCCTTTTGGTGAGTATAAGATTAAAAATCTTTCATTTTCAAAGCCAAAATGTCCTACAAGTATTAAAACCTATTTAAAATCATCAGGAAAGAAAATTATATATAATACAGGGTTTCTTCAAAAATTTGATTCTGTGAAGTGTGGTTATTTCTGCGTGAAGTATATAACTGAAAGAAATAAAGGTAATTCACCAGCACGTGTTATTTATTCTTTTACTCAATATCCTAGTGATTATAATGAAAATTTAGTTCTTAAAGCCTAAGGATTTTCGACTATAATAAATGAGGACATTAACTTTAGATTCAAAAAATGCAGAGAAATCTGAAGATTTAAAAACTGTTTTTCGAGTTCCTATTGGTAAATATAGAAAAATTGCTCTAAAATACATGTCATTGTGGAATTCATGGTTTAATATTCACGAACAATTTAACAATAATGTATTAAAATACACTGACCATGATGTTGAACACAGTATAACATTTCAAAATGGAAATTACATGTTATCTGAATTAAACGAAGAAATAGAAGATCACTATAAGGATAAAAAGGTTCCTATTGTATTTGATGTTCATCAAGCAACATCACGATTTGTAATTAAATTAGATAAAGGTTTTGCAGTTGATTTCAGGGAAGGTAAGTTACATGAAATTCTAGGTTTTGAAAGTAAGGTTTATAATCAGCCAAAGCAAAGAGGGAAATATATAGCTGATATATCAAAAGGAATTGATGATATTTTTATACATTGTGATCTTGTCACTTCATTATATAATGAAGGAACTAGTGATATATTATACCTATTTTCGCCTTTAAATCCTCCTGGTAGTATGATAGTAATAAATGAAATAAATCCTTTATTTGAAGAGGTGAATATAAACGATTATATCGATAGTATCAGAATGTATATAACTGATCAAGATGATAATATAATTGATTTGAATAAGGGGAGAGTAATATATAAACTCGTTTTAGATTAATTTCAGTCTTAATAAATGAAATACAATAAACATAGATCTAGAGGAAAAAGATACTATGGTGGTGGCTTTTTTACAGATGCTATAAAAACAATAGCTAAAAAAGGTCTTCAAATATTAGGTGAGGAAGCTAAACATGTAGTTGAAGATAAATCAAGAGATTTTATAAGAAATAAAATGAAACAGTTAATAGGATCTGGATTAAAGAGACTTCATTAACCTTTCGGTTTTTCATCCTTAATAAATAGAGAATGGAAAAAATTTGGGAGTTTACAAAAATACCTAATTATTATGAAAATGATATAGAAAGGGTTTATTACAAAGAACATAAAGTAGATGGAATCGTTATTGATCCTGATAAAACTCAGCAAATGTATACATTCACAATTAGTGATACGAATGATGCTATTTTATTTTCAGAGGGTTATATTTGTATAGATGTTAAAATCCTGAATAACGATGAAGATAATGTTACTTTAGTAAACACAGGAAATTTGTTTTCAAGGGCAACATTACACATAGGTGGTCATACAGTTGAAGAGATTATGAAACCTTCTCTCGTTCATTATATTCATTCACTAGGCAATTTTACAAATGATTATATATCATCTGTAGCGACAAATATGTTTATTTTTAAAGATACTGTTGATTCTGCAGATCGTGAACCGTTTACATTTGTAGGAAATCATGGAGATACCGAAAAAATGCCTAGTTTGATTAAGAAAATGAAGTTAAATGATAAATATAATAAAGGATTCGATCAGAGATATAACTTAACAAAAAATAGCAAATTAAATAAAATAATTATACCTTTGAATCAAATGTTTGGATTTTTTAACGATTTTCGAAAATTAATGACTGGTATTGAAGTTAAATTTGAATTTATGAGAAACGAATTCACTAGTAATATGTTATACACAGATGCGAGCAATAAAAATTATAATGTAAGCATTCCTAAAATAACTATGTGGTTACTTCATGTAAGATTAAATCCGGAAGCATCAAGTAAGTATCTAAAATTTTTAGAATCCAATGTAAATCTTGAAATAGGATGGACTGCACCGATATTACGAGAATGTGGACCATATAAAGATGATAGTGGAACAATTTCTGTAAAATTCGCGGCAGAAGATATCGTAAGTATATTTGTTATTCCTCAATATATATAGAGAGAAAACAACATCAAAAAAAATAATATGGTTTTTGATAATTTAGATTTAACAAGTTATTCTATTACTATCAATGATATCAGGTATCCAAAAGATGGTTATAGTGTAAGTTTTAAAGAAGGTGAAATAGATTGTTCCTTATGTTATTTAGAATTTTTAGCTATTTTTGGGAATAAAGGAAATACTGAAACAGGTGGTTTAATAACTTTTGAAGAGTATATAAAACTTTATCCTATTTTACCTTTTGATGTGCCCAATCATCCTCCTTTTATAAATGTTAAAAACTTAAATATTGAATTTTCTTGGCATTTGAGAAATACACCTAATAAGGAGTACAAATTTTACTTTATTTTAAATGAAAAAAGAAAGGGAATAATGAATATGACTGTTAAATCATTTGAATCTTTATCATCTTTGAAAGATTAAGACGTCAGATTTTCATATCTTATAAATGAATCGGTATCGTTTTGGTGTTTCAAGAAAAGAAATAAAAAAAGGGCCTCGAGGGTCTCCAGGAATTGGTTTTAAATTGACAGATGATGGTAATTATGATATGGAAAAGAAAAAATTAAAAAATGTAGATGAACCTGTTGATATAAGCGATGTATCTACTAAATCGTATGTTGATTTGATTAAAAATGGTTTGAAATCAGATATCGTTGAATTACAAAAAAGAAGTTTAATTCATTCAGAGCATGGTGATTTTGATGCAAAAGGTAAAATTATTGGAAATGTTAAAGATCCTGTAAAAAACTTGAATGTTGTCAATAAACAATTTTTTGAAAGAAATGCTTTAACCTTAAGTCAAACGAATACTATCCCCTTTGAAGAATTTTACGATTTGAAAGGCATTCCTTTAAAAAATCTTTCCAATCCTCAAGATAAAAACGATGCAGTTCCTAAACAATATGTAGATAAAAAAACAAAAATAAATGATAAAAACCTGATAATCAGTTAATGAGAAATAGTGAGGGACTCTATGTAGAATGTAAAGATTTCTGGGCAACAATTAAAGAAGATTTTCAAACTTTTAATGCTTTTTCATTCAGTGATGTAAATTTCAATTTAAGGAGTTCGGAATTATTAGATGAAAATTTAAAGTTATCATCGGATATGTATATGAAAATTACTATATATTTAAAATTAAAAGATACTCAATTTAAGAGTTTACATGCTTTTATTATAGAATTACAACTGAATGATACACCCATTTTGAATGCGGTAATATCAGGGGAAAATTCTGTATCCTGTTTTGTTGAAGGGAAGCAAAATGATGTTATTTCGTTAATAATATCCATGTCCATGGGTGGGTTAGAAGATGTAAAAACTTTTATGCATATTGAAAAGTTGGATTTTTTTCCCTAAACCGAAAGGTTTTAGACAGCGAAAAGCTGACGCTTTTTAACCTTAAGTTTTTTTTTCCCCTAATAAATGTATGTTACATATATTGATGATATAATAAATTGTTATAAAAATATAAAAGATATTGAAAAATCTCATGATGTTGTAACAGAAAAATTAAGTTGTCCTTATAATAAATTAACATCACTTCAAGGAATAGAAAATTTAATAAATTTAAAACAATTAGATTGTTCACGTAATAACTTAACATCACTTCAAGGAATAGAAAATTTAATAAATTTAGTAAAATTAGATTGTTCTTATAATAAATTAACATCACTTCAAGGAATAGAAAATTTAATAAATTTAGTAAAATTAGATTGTTCTTATAATAAATTAACATCACTTCAAGGAATAGAAAATTTAATAAATTTAAAAGAATTAGATTGTTCTTATAATAAATTAACATCACTTCAAGGAATAGAAAATTTAATAAATTTAGTAAAATTAGATTGTTCTTATAATAAATTAACATCACTTCAAGGAATAGAAAATTTAATAAATTTAAAAGAATTAGATTGTTCTTATAATAAATTAGCATCACTTTAAGGAATAGAAAATTTAATAAATTTAAAAGAATTATGGTGTCTTGATAATAAATTAACATCACTTCAAGGAATAGAAAATTTAATAAATTTAAAAAAATTAGCTTGTTCACATAATAAATTAACATCTATAAATGAAATCATTTTCTTACCTAACTTGGAATCAATTTATTATGATGAAGACAAAGTAATATTACCTCCTGTTTTAAGAAGACGATTCATGCAACGAACTATCTATAATGATTCGCAAAACGTTCATAATAGTTTTATTCAAAAATCTTTAAGAGATTCGATTATTAAATTACTCCAAACTGATATTCAATATGATTTAGACGAATGTATTCGAGAATTAAATATACATCAAGACATAAAACACTATATTCGCATACTCGACGAAGAATTTCATAGCATTAAATTTAGAGAAATATTAACCATTGTGCTGAATAGACTTTTAAAAAACGAAAATAAGAACGAATTAATACATATATTAAAAGATGAATTAAAAGCAGGAGATGATAAATGTTTTGTAGGAAAAGTGAGCAGAATGATTAATGTATTAAACGGGTTCGATCCTGACGTAACAATTCAAATTTCTGAGAATGAACAAAAGAATAACATAGCACAGCGAATATTTGGAGAATCTAAAACGAATGAAGAATATAGAGAAAAATTCATAAAAGAAATGAAAGAAAGAGGATATACAGATTACAAAGATTGGTTAGATTTCAACTTATAAAATATTTTTCCTAAACCGAAAGGTTTTCACCTTAACATACGAAGGATTTTCATCCTTAATAAATGAGTGAACTTCAATCCATGGTAATTAAAGATAAAGTCAATTGGAAAGTTATATCATGGAATCAGGAATTATCAGAAGATTTTATTAGAGAATTTCAAGATAAAGTTGATTGGAGATGTATATCAGAATACCAAACATTAAGTGAAGATTTTATTAGAGAATTCAAAGATCTAGTAAATTGGCAATGCATATCTGGTTGCCAAAAGTTGAGTGAAGATTTTATAAGAGAATTTAAAGATAAAGTTGATTGGAAATGTGTATCTAAAGCACAAAAATTATCAGAAGATTTTATTCGTGAATTCCAAGATGAAGTTGATTGGGAAGAGATATCGCATTCTCAAACACTCAACGAAGATTTTATAAGAGAATTTCCAGTTTATTTTGATTGGCATAATATATCAGAGTATCAAAAATTATCTGAAGATTTATCCTAAATAAATGAGTGATGTCAACTGGAACGAAGTTTCTAAAAATCCTGGTCTGACTGAAAGTTTAATCAGAAATTTTAAAGATAAAGTAGATTGGAATTTAATTTCTAGATATCAGAAATTATCAGAAAATTTCATTTTAGAGTTTAAAGATAGAGTAAATTGGCAAAACATTTCAGCTTATCAAAAATTAACAGAAAAATTTATAACTGATAATGAAAATTTATTGGAGTGGGATATCATATCGAAATATCAACGATTATCCGAAAAATTCATATTAATGCATGATCATAAAGTACATTGGCCTGCTATTTCAGAATATCAGCGTTTAAGTGATCAATTTATTTTAGAAAATGTAGGGAAATTAGATATGACTTTAGTTTCTAGATATCAAAATATGAGTGAAAAGACAATTGAAAAGCTTGATAAATCGGTTGATTGGAATGAAATTTTTAAATATCAAGATGACCTTACTTCAGGATTTGTAATTAAACATATGGAAAAAATAACAGATTGTAGAGTTATGATGAAATTGAGACTTTCTGATGAAGAATTTAATAAAGTGTACAGACGTTTGAAATTATGGTATAGAGCTAGAGAGTGTTTGAGTAAAACATAAACTAAAAAATATTTCTAAATAAATGATGCAATATTTTTTAATTGCGCCATTACTGTTTGATTGTCTTTCTCCCAATGCTCACTACTTTAAATTTGATCCAATTGTTTCAAATATTGAAATTGATAATTCAAATAATTACACCATATTTAAACCAAACATACAAAATAACACAATAAAATTAGAATTAACTTCTAAAATTTATAAAGCTGATATACCCGCTAGATATTCTCAACCAGATGTGTATTTTTGGATTGAAAGTAAATGTGATGATAACTGGAATATGATTGAAGGAACCAAAGAATATTTTGATATTTATATTCGTGGTGTCACGAATGTTTATTATTCTGTAATGTTTAATGCAACAAAAGAATTTAGAATTGCATATAAAGCTGATAATTTATTATATAATGCAGCTATTTGTTTCTTTTATAGATGGAATAGTTATCCTAGAGGTAGATTGTTTATTTCTTAGTTTTATTTTTCAAATATATGTCTTTTTTCCACTTTTTTCTTCTTTTAGAGGTGATAGCCCCTCGGTTTTATCTTTCAATTCTCCTTAGAAAACATAGAGTTACTGCGACATCTCTTTTTAAACTAAAAACATGATATTTCTTTCAATATTTTTC
>BGPR01008716.1:0-17845 GCA_013235015.1 Araneus ventricosus | reverse complement strand
TTCTTTCAAATACTTAATATTTTTCCGTGTTAGACCTCTTTTTTTAGCTATAATTTCACGTTTTTCTCCAAAATTTAACTCTCAAATATATGCTGTTTTTTCCTTTGTCATAAAAACGCGCGAAACCTCTTTTTTAACTATAATATTACGTTTTTTGTGTGAATATTGTAGGTGCGCTCGGAAGGGTATATATATACTACTATTATAAGCCTTGCGTTGAAGGAAATAAATTGTCAACGATGCTGGTAGGTAACAGCTTATGTTTAATGTCTACTAGCAGTACGCGCACGGCGTTGCCCGTGGAATCAGGACTTCAAAAAAATGGGTGGAAAAAAATACCCACAATGGTAGGAAAAAGTTTCGAAAACAAAATAAAAACAAAAAATACACATTATTGATATTCCCGCTTATTTTTCTTTGCGAATGACGTCACCTGCCGCGAAGAAGGTCACGTTGCAACAATGCATTATGGGATGGTCCGGAGAAGCTCCCGCTGTTAAATCTCGCTACGAAAAAACTGTTTAAACCGACCAGGGCAAAATTAATTTTTAAAAAACGAAAAAAGATATTTTAACAGTTCTTGTTTTAAATCCGACATAAACGTTCCATTTATAGGTTGAAAAAAAATGAAAATTATAAAGATGTTAGAACGTCAGATGCGATAATTTAAAGAAATCTTTTTTAAAAATTACCATAAAAGTGACGATTTTTCAAAAATTTCTCAAAATTCAGTAAATTACGTTACACGTACGAAAGAAACTTCATTAGAACGGAAATCGTTTGTTCTTTCCGATGATGTAACTGTTTTTTCCGTACAATTATTCGAAGCCATGCTATTGAGAAATGAGTGCGAAAAATCACCACAAAAGACACAAAATATTAAATAAAAAAAATTTCTAGATTAAATTTCAAAATTCCGGTTTCGAGGTGCATTCAGACACCATTACGACTACGTGTATGCCAAATTTCATGGCTGTAAGTGCGATAGATTCGTCTGGACATCGCAGACAAACACACACACACACGCACACAAACATTGCCTTTTATAAGTATAGACTAGCAGTACGCGCACGGCGTTGCCCGTGGAATCGGAACTTCGAGAAAATAAAAAAAAAAAAAAGCCCACATACAATTACATAAATGAAAGTTTTAAAAACGAAATCAAAACAGAAATATATATATTATTGAGTTGGTCCGCCTCTTTTTCCTCTCGACCGAGTACCGTTAAATCCAAACAACGTTAAAAAATTACAATCTGATATTTATTACACCGCAAGCAAAGTATGAAAGGCAAAGAGATAAGTTAAGACACGCTTAAAAATAATAATCGAAGTCATCGAGTAAATAAATCATCTCCTCGCAGAACGCGAAAATAATGACGTCACCCTGGCCCGTCAGCCAATGAAATTGCCCGCAACGTTCCTGAGAGCTATCGCGGGCGGAAGCTTCCCTAGAGGAAAAATATCGTTCAACTACCAGGAAAAAATTAATTTTAAAAAAAAGAAAAAAGATATTTTAACCATTCTTGTTTTAAATCCGACAGAACCGTTGCAGTTATAAGCTGAAAAATTTTCAAAATGATATCTTTATTAGAACATCGGACGCAAGAGTTTTAAGGATTCCAGAAAATTTTATCTTTGGAAAGTGACTATTTTTAAAAAAAATCCCAAAATTCAGTAAATTACGTTAGAAATTCGAAACTAACTTCATTAGAATGGAAATCGTCTGCTCTTTCCAATGGTTGATCTATTTTTTTCGTACAATTATTCAAAACCATTCTATTGCGAAATTAGTGCCAAAAATCAACCAAAACAACACAAAACATTAAATAAAAAATTTTCTAGATTAAATTTTAAAATTTCGGCTTCGAGATGCATTGAGTCACCATTACGACTACCTGTGTGCCAAATTTCATAGCTGTAAGTGCGATAGATTCGTCTGGACATCGCAGACACATACATACATACACACACACACACAAACATTGCCTTTTATAAGTACTAGCAGTACGCGCACGGCGTTGCCTGTGGAATCCGGACTTCAACAAAATGAAAAAAAAAAAAAAAAAACCCCCACAATGACACGAAAAAGTTTTGAAAACAAAATCAAAACAAAAGATACACATTATTGATTTTCCCGGCTTATTTTTTTTTCCACGATAAACAATAATAAAATATTGTAGCGTGAAAATTATTATACTGCAAGCTAAGTATGCGAGACGAATAAATACATTAAGATACTGCCGAAAATAATAATCAGTCATTCAATTCAAGATTATGTCGTCACCTCCTCTTCAGCCAATCACATAGCCATCTGAGTTCCGAAGTGCCGTGCCGCGCGAGGAACTCTCTCCATAAAAATAACTCTCAACCGCCCAGAAAAAAATTAATTTAAAAAAAACTTGAAAAGGTATTTTAACCGTTGTTGTTTTAAATCCGACACAACCGTTCTAGTTATAAGCTGAAAAAAATTGAAAATAATAGTATTATTAGAAAGTCGGATGCAACAAATTTAAAATCAAAAGTAACATCTTCATGCCAAAACTGGGTATTTTTTAAAAATTTCTCAAAATTCAGTAAATTGCGTTAGAAATTCAAAACTAACTTCATTAGAACGGAAATCGCATGCTCTTTCCGATGGTGTATATATTTTTATCGTAAACTTATTCGTAACTATTCTATTGAGAAATTAGTGCGAAAAATCAACCAAAACAACATAAAACATTAAATAAAAAAATTTCTAGATTAAAATTTAAAATTTCGGCTTCGAGGTGCATTCAGTCACCATTACGACTACCTGTGTGCCAAATTTCATGGCTGTAAGTGCGATAGATTCGTCTGGACATCGCAGACAAACACACACACACACACACGCACACAAACATTGCCTTTTATAAGTATAGATTTCTTGATTTTCTGCCTCAAACGGGTACTTGTGAGCCTTCATTCCTATGAAAAAAAATTGTTTGTTGTGCATGCCGAGGAAATATATGTGTGGAAATGTAGAAAATAGAATGATAGTACATGATACACGGAACCAAACTCGGAAGAATTAAATTGATTTTTTAAAAAGAAAAAAAATGATTTAAGCTAAGGTTACAAAGTCTATAAAAAGAACTGATGCCATTTTACTTAAGGGGAGTTGGAACCCTAAATCCAAAAATTTTAAATTGTCCACTTCGGTTGGCCTTTCCTCAAAATGTGTTATAGATTCATGTTTGAAATTTTTCATACAAGTAAAGTGCATTTTTCTCATTATACTAAAATTATTTTTTTTTAATTCAAAAATTCATTTTTTACAAATTTTTTTCTGTCAAAACCAAAAAATGTTAAATTGGCCATCTCAAAATCTGTTAGAGATACACGTGTGAAACTTTTTATACAAGTAAAGAACACCTTTCTTATTATACTGAAATGAACTTTTCGTTATTTTTTAATTTTTTATAAATTTATAAAATATTTAATTAGACATAGTGAAATTTTACCCTATATTGACACAAAAAAATTGTGAAAAATAAATTTTTGAGTTCTTTTTCAAAAAGCTCATTTCAGTATAATGATAAAGGTGTACTTTACTTGCATAAAAAATTTCAATTGTGTATTTATAACAGATTTTTAGAAAATGTACATCGAAGTGGCCAATTTAACATTTTCGGACTAAGGGTTCCAAATCCCCTTAAGTTACAATTTATATCCTTAAATTACGGGTACATATGAGCGTTTGTTAAACTCGCGATTTAGGTAAATTGTATACTATGCTAACATAAGAAGTGTTCTACAAAAGAAACGAGAAGTTAGTCGGGGTGGTCTATCGTGCTCCTCTCTTACCCGTACCTAATTTGTTTCGTGTTCTCTGCATCATTAACTAGCCTTTTTTTTTAATCATGGTAAAAACTTTTTTTACAGCTGAAAATCTGTTATTCTGTATTTCTATCGTTGCGACCAAGAGCCGCCATTACTTCACTTTTGAAATCGAGAATAAAAAGAGAGCATCTTGTAATGTCTCGGCAGCCATGTGTAATTTTCGTTACTAGTTTTCTCCGATCGTGACTTGAAAAAAGTTCACATAATTTTTCGGTATGCTTCTGTTACTCATAGTTTCATCTTCATCCGGTTTAAAACAGCGTGTGTTGCATGCCTAGAATTAGTCGATAGAGGTCAAATAAAGCATTTTTCAAATCTCTGAGGACATATTGTCTCGGTTATTCAAACGTAATTGGTGTTCCAAATAGAATATATAACCATCATCTTTCTTTCACCAATTTGAAAGAAAAGACTTGGGTTAATATAATTTGTGCATCTACTAGCAAGAGTAGCCGGCACTAACCAGGTAAAAATACTAAATAGCAGATCAGTTATTTTGTTGGCGTTCCTTGAACTAGAAACTATTTTTCGAATTATGTTCTAAATCGAAAAATGATTAGATGTTGCTGATCTATTTCTCTACAACATGTTCCAAAAGATATCAAAATTATTATTATTATTTATTTCTGAAATTAAACGTTGTGTAAAATGCTGCGTTGGTCACTGCAGCGAGCAAACACTTGCCTTCTACTTTATCCCATGTAAAGAATACAAACATAGTTTTGCAATCGTCAAAAAAATTCGGCTTCAAAATTTTGATGAATAGGGACATTTTAGACCTCCTCTAGTTCTAACAAAGCATTTTATTTAACTCTGTATGCCTGTCCCTGTGAATGTGAACATGATCTCTCAAAAACGCAATGAGGTAGCCGGCTGAAATTCGGCATGCTTTCATTGCATCCAAACGGTAGATTTATATCAAACTTTAGTATAAATACTTGAGTGGGAATATATACTTTTCTTAACCCTTTTCGGACAGATGCGGCATATAGAGTGTGCTATTGGGTATGTACCATCTATATTATAAAAGCCTTCCGAAATTGTTAACGTTTCAGGAATGTGGGCAACCTTCCAAAAAAGATTCTTTCAAGAGGAAACAAAAAACTCAGACAGATTTTTTTAGCGGTTTCCTGCTTTTTTTAATTTATGCTGATTCATCCACACTGGGATAGTGATGATTTAATAGCACTACAAAAGTTAATTTATTTCTTCATTTTCAGTGGATTTTTTATGGGAGTTTAAAGCTTTCCATTCTTTTTTCTCATGCCAAACTTGACTAATATTAAAAATAAGTTATGTTAGAATTAATTTTGTTTCATCAGTTCTGTTTTGCATGCTTTTTTTTAATTTTTTAAGCACTCTGTCTGTCTACAAATTAGTATACACACCATAGGATACTGTTTGGATTCTGAGTTATGACAGGGTTTTTTTAGCTAACTTCGGCACTTTCTTTTCTTTTTTATTCTATGTTGATTCATTCAGGAGGAACTCCTTAAGAATTAATTTATTTTTCCACTTCTGGGAGATCGTCACTTTCGTTTCAGTTAAAACGTTTCTTTCTTTCTCATACTTAATTTTGGAAATGAATATTGATATATTTTGTAAAACGAAAGTTAGTTTCCAATTGATTCATAATCTCTGTTCCTCATGCTTTTGTTATTTTTTAAACAGTCTGCCAATGTGCATGAGAGTTTCTTCTACAACTTTCCTTAATAAACCTGTAACAATCAGATCTGAGATATTGTGGGCAAGCGAAAACCCGTCTTAGACGGGCACAAATCTTCTAGTAAGCTGAATAAAAAGTACCGAAGATGTAGAGCTCACCACCGCTCTAACCATTTCTCCTTCCTACTCTTTCCGATAGTTCTCATTGACCTTCAAGCAATCAGTTCGATCTGATCGCGCTTGAGAGTGCATAAAACGCTCTCCATAACCCAACCTGACTATCACGAAACGTCCGGAAATTATCCTTACAGAGCAATATTCGGTTGTTTTGGAAAAAGTAAGCAAGAAAATAATATCTGAGGACAAATCTATGCTCATAAAAGGCAAATGTTTGCGTGTGTGTGTTTGTCTGCGATGTCCAGACGAATCTATCGCACTTACAGTCATGAAATTTGGTACACAGGTAGTCGTAATGGTGAGTGAATGCACCTCGAAGCCAAAATTTTAAAATTTATTCTAGAATTTTTTTTATTTAATGTTTTGTGTTGTTTTGGGTGATTTATCGCACTAATTTCTCAATAACATGGTTTCGGATAACTGTACGACAAAAATAGATACACCATCGGAAAGAGCACGCGATTTACGTTCTAATGAAGTTAGTTTTGAATTTCTAACGTAATTTACTGAATTTTGAGAAATTTTTAAAAATAGCCAGTTTCGCCATCGCAATGTTACTTTTGCTTTTAAATTTGTTGCATCCGACTTTCTAATAATACTACTTTCTAATAATATTATTATTATCAGCTTATAAGTAGAACGGTTTTGTCGGATTTAAAACAAGAACGGTTAAAATATCTTTTCAAGTTTTTTTTTTAATTAATTTTTTTTCTGGGCAATTGAGAGCTATTTTTATGGAAAGAGTTCCTCGAGCGGCACTTCTTCGGAACGCAGCTGGCTATTTGATTGGTTGAAGGGAAGGTGACGTCATAACCTTGAATTGAATGACTGAGTATTATTTTCGGCTGTATCTTAACGTTTTTATTCAATTCGCATACTTAGCTTGCAGTATAATAATTTTCACGTTGCAATTTTTTAATATTGTTTTGGGTTAACTTTTCTACAAATAAAATACCATTATCGCGAAAAAAATAAGCGGGAAAATCAATAATGTGTATCTTTTGTTTTGATTTTATTTTCAAAACTTTTTCATGTCATTGTGGGGCGGGTTTTTTTTTCTTTCATTTTGTTGAAGT
Organism: Araneus ventricosus; assembly: GCA_013235015.1. Taxonomy (NCBI): domain Eukaryota; kingdom Metazoa; phylum Arthropoda; class Arachnida; order Araneae; family Araneidae; genus Araneus; species Araneus ventricosus. Next base: position 11,064 of record BGPR01008716.1, on the reverse strand, counting down.
CCTTATTCCACGGGCAACGCCGTGCGCGTACTGCTAGTCTGATATATTAAATGTCGATGGAGGAGTGAATGAGTGCAGCGACCAAGAAACTGATTCTAAGACTGACGTGGAGGACAATATAGTTCGCGAAGAATCTAGAGACTCAAACTCGAACACAAATGTTTGTTTCATCCATCCATCCATTCAACGTCTAATTTTATATCTTATCTTATAGCTCTAATCTTATAATCTTATACCATAAAAAAATAAAGTTGTGTATAATTAAATAAGCATAGAGATGGAAAAAATGGAATGGCGCATAAAGTGCGCCAACCTGATCTGAGTGCTCTAAAAAGTCACCTGTCCGCAAAGGGTTAAAAACATACTTCCCTTTAACTGTACTCAGTAACTTCGCAAATATGATATGCATTTTTGGTATTGATATACATGTTTTATATTTCAGTTTGATAACGAAATATTATCTAAACATCAGTACATATTTTCAAACAAAACTTGTTTAACTTTGATACAACTACTCCAAACCGAATTCGATTGGCGTAAAAAATTGCCCTCAGAAAAACTACTGTTGTCTATTGAATTTTGAGGTCATCTTGTCGTATTATTAATGCTTCGTAGTATTACTGATCAAAATTTGAAGAATATCTGTTCTATAGCTTGGATTCCTATAGCGTACACACCGTATATGGGGGCCTGTTGTACGTTGAATCATACGTATGTATGATGTATTTTATACAATAAAAAATTGCAAATTGGATTGGGAACGTATTCGTCGGGGGCCCTTTAAAGGGGCCCGATATGATTTGAAACTCTCCGTGTTTGGAACTTTGCTACAATTACTCCAAACCGAATTCGATTGGCGTAAAAAAATGCCCTCAGAAAAACTATTGTTGTCTATTAGATTTTGAGGACATCTTGTCGTATTATTAATGCTTAGCAGTGTTACTGAGCAAAATTTTTAAGAATATCTGTTCTATAGCTTGGATTCCTATAGCTTACACGCCGTATATGTGGGCCTGTTGCACGTTAAATCATACGAAGGGGTCCAAACGTCCTCCCGCTATTGTGGTGAAGAAGTTTGGACAGGGAGTGCCAGCTCAGGTGTTGTTCTCCTCATCTGACTGCGGTTGAAAATTACAAACTCCGTCCCAAAATACCTCTCGTGTTGCTTCAAAACGAGATGTTAATATAACTAAACTAAACCTATAGCGTACAAACTTTTTATGAATTTTCACTTTTATTTATACAGGTATTTCGACTGAATGGAAAAACAAGCGACAAGCGGTCAATCCTGCGACTGATTATTTTCGAAAATTTGATATGCATCAACAGTTCTGATGATTAAGCTATAAGCCAAATTTCATATCTGTAGCCTGTGTCGTTTTCGAAGTATAGTGTTCCCATGTTCACCGACAGGCAGACAGATAATAAGAATAAACTTAATAAAAACATTTTTTTAAAAGCACTCTTTAATTAGCGCACTAAAAAGCATATTTTTTCATTTTAGTTATTTTTTACTTTTTAGCCTTTAATTTATAAAACGCACGCGAATAGACTGACTGAAAAACCTTATTTTGACGAATTTCGTCTTAAATTTCGGAATAATCTAAGACTTGGATGTATAGACCAAGCACCAAATTTCATTTTTCTAGTTGGTTGTTTTCTTAACTTATCGTGTTCAAATTTAGACAAACATATTTCCGAAATATATGCTTATCTGAAAACTTTAATTTAAAGTAGCTAATAATAAAATTTACAGTTCTCTTTTCTTTGAAAAGAAAAATGCATTATTTGTAAATTATATTCGTTCAGGTTTGAATCTTTCAATGCATTAAGAGTGTCAGTCATGCACGTAAGAAACTTGCACCAAATCTTAAGTTTACGAAATTTAAGCTGTCAGTGAGTTTAACTGACCTATCTTATTTTTAAGGAGACATACTACTGTTAAACATAAAAAAAATTCGATTTCATGAAAAAAAATATATAGTATTCCCCTGTCTTTTCTGAACAATTTAAAACAATCCGCGTTAAAAAAATTCCCATAATTATGAAAGTTATGAAGGCAAATGTATCAGATATTCAACGTAAACATTAAATATGGCCATAGTTTTAAAGCACTATATCTCAAAATGTGTTTTTTCATATTGCTTGCACGATGTCTCAAGAACCATTGAATATTTGTATATAAAATTTTTACCGAATATGTATTACTATGTTTCACAAATTGAACCACATTTTTGTACATATTTCCTCCAAAGAAGGTTTTTTGGGGGTTAGAAAAGATGAAATTTTAACAATTTTTAACATTTTTATTTTAAATTGGCAAATAAAATAGAAATTAAATTTGAATGTTAATAAATTGAGGTCCAGTTTCTTAAACAGACTGTTTGGATTACTTAGATACCCAAAATATTGTGTTTAGACCAATATTTTATCCGTAATCATGCGCGCAAGGTGACTATCTCATTTTTCTAAAAAAATTATACCCATATTTATTACTCTCTCAAAAATATACATACCAATATAAAGGTTTTGAAAGTGTGTGTAGTATAAGAGAAAGAACAGATATTTTTCTAGAAAAAAAAGTGAGTTGGTGAATTGCATTGTTTCAGAGATATAATGTATCGAATTTGACAATTGCCCCCATTTTTTCGAGGTTTAAGAGTCGTATGTCCCCTTAAAGGAATTCCGATTCAGATGTGAATTTTTCTGTTTCTTAAAAGAAAGAAAACCTTTTAGAGAGCCAAAAAATAAATTCTTATGAAATCATGACTCTTTTTTTTTCCAAATCTCTCATAGTATTAAATTAAACTACTATCGGATAGCATACGGACATGATGGATATTATACAATGAAAAATTGCAGATTGGATTGGGAACGTAATCGTTGGGGCCCTTTGAAGGGGCCGACGAGATCTGAAACTCTCCGAGTTCTGCGCTATTGACTCTTAAATTGTGGTCTGCAGAACCCTAGGAGTTCACAGCACCTCATCAGGGGTCCCGCAAACAACGCTGTACCAATGTAAAATTTTCCCCTTTTATAGATCCTGAAACGACCACTGAAAGTCAAATATATTATCCAATGCTATAAGGAAATTTTTTTATTATCTTCAATTAGTGATTGTTTCTCACCTGCAGACTTTCCTTACAGAAAAAGTTTCCCGTTAGTTCTCATTTTCCTATGCACAGTTGAGTCCGTATAACAAGGTTGTTAGGTTTCCAAAATTGCCGTTTTATGCGAATCCGCGTGATACAAAACACAGAACTAATTCAACCAGCGGGAGTGTTCTCTCTTCGACTTTTTTGTAGACTTCCATACTATGGCGCGTTTCTGTGTTTAGAGACGTTCGTCGTATAGTTAAGAGGATTAAGCACACATTTTGGATCTTTCCCAACGTTTAAGAAGCTCTATTATGCCTTATTCATAAAATGACCATACGTCCTCTTTTTAGGTGTCCTGTCCCGTTGTCCTCAAGCAAGGCTTGGGACGCCGAAATGTCCCTTTTCAAAAGGAAATCAACCAATGGTAACAGTTTCAATTAAAGTAAGTAAAAAAGCATGAAAAATCAGAAAAATCTGATAATAGTGCCTAATAAAGTGGCGATGATGGAGCATAAGTAGGTTGTCTCACAGAGATCATACGTTCACAAGTTTGTCAAAAGCTGGCTACCTCGCATGTATTTCTAACAAAAAAATGACAAGAGTGGAACACTAGGAAGGTCTGAACCTAAAGGGAGTGGATAGAATTGTTCAAACACTTTTAGATCAATAATTTGAATCATGTGAACTTTGGTATAATTATACAAAATCATATTTCATATATAATTGAATATATTCTATGTCTGTCCTGCACCAATGCACCCGTAGGAAAGATTTTTCTTGTATGAAAAGTTGTTGACGAGCGAAAAACACAGTTGTAAGTCTCAGTTCTTAAAGCAATATAAACTAACAAAGTAATTTTTTAAGAAATCCTGCCAGAAATTTTATTCTTATTTGGAATCAACAGCAAATATACCGAAGCAATTTTTTGTTTTTCATATTAATACAAGATACCTAACGATGCAATAATCTTTATAAATGAAATTTGGTGTATTGTCTTAGTGTTATAAATGTAGATCTCTATCAAATTTCTGATTGAATCAGCCTCCGAAGGAAGGAGGTCAAAAATCGAGATTCGAATTTAACAGAAAATGCCATATTGGGTACATACACCAGAAACTTGAGAGGAAAACGCTGCCACTGTTTTAAATTTTAAGGTCAATCCTTTTTGGAATTTATCGTTTGTTTCTCGTTTTGAAATGTTTCAACGTTTTTACAAGTTTTGTTTGAAAAGTTAAAAAAAAATAATAACAAATAAATAAATAAAAATAACGTAATATAATATTTATCTACATCAACGGTTCCCAAACTTTTTTCCTTCGCGTACCCCTTGATTAGTCTTTTTATTTTTGAATACCCCCTCCTGTTTTAAGCCCCTACAAACCAGCCCTCAGGACAAAAAAAAAATTTATTACGCCAAGGGCTAAGGTTAGCTTAAAAGTCAAACGACTCTAATGAATTTAATAGAATTTGTAGGATTGATTTGTAACTACATTTTATTCCATTTTTTAAAACAGTATTAGTTCAAGGTTAAAAGAAATGCAAACAGCATTGAAATAATTTCGCATTTTGTCATGATGAAAACTAACAATTATTAGACATTAATCAACTTCTTCCCTCTTTTTTATTTCGTGAATAGGTTTTCGAGCTCGCAGAATTTTCAGTTCCATTTTTCATCCGAACTTGAAAAAATGAAATTCTAGGATATTCTTATGTTATACGTTTTCCGCCATTACAAAGACTACTTTTGCGTACCCCTAAATGTCGCTCGCGTACCCCCAGGGGTAAGGACGCGTACCACAGGTTGGTAACCTCTGAACTATATTTAAGACAAACATTATCGAGCTCGTAGAATTTTCAGTTTCATTTTTCATCCGAACTTGAAAAAATGAAATTATAGAATATTTTTATGTTATGCGTTTTCCGCCATTACAAAGACTACTTTTGCGTAACCCTAAATGGTAGCTCGCGTACCCCCAGGGGTAAAGACGCGTGCAGGTTCGGAACCTCTGATCTATATTTAAGACAAACATAATATAACATAATATAAAGCAACGTAATATTAGAGAATATACGATTGACGTTTCATATTTCGTAAAACTTGATGGATATTCGCCAATAGCATGTGGTTAATTCAAAGAACCATTAAATTTCATGAATTAATTGAATTTTTTATATCATCTACTACTTTTCACAATGTAACCCATTTGTTAAATCAAAGTATAGATTTCAATCCAGGAATTACTTATCTTTTAGAGTTTATTCATCTGGAACAGGACAAATTTGTTTGTAACCTTTAATTTTCCAGGTGCTGACATCCTAAGTATAGTGTGCACATTTCTTCCTTTTACATCAGGATTTTTTTACAACCCGAAGTAACTGGTTTAGCATCATTTTCTGTCGGCTGTTTAATGATTTTAATACGAAAAAATCTTAAAGCCTTTCATTAAAGTTTATGGATCGACTAACCTATGACATTCCTCTCATTAAATACAAATTATTGATCATTTGTTATCCTCCCGAATCACGATTTGTTGTCGTGAAGGAAGTAGCAGTTCGAGACGATTCAGTTGTGGCCACGAACAACATGTTTAAGCTAATTGACCAAGACTTCATGTACTAATTCTGTGTTAGTTTATCAGCTCAGTAGCCTACTTTAACATTACTTAAACGTAACAGAGACAAATAGGTGCTTAAAACAATCATTAATTAATTATTTAAACTTTGATTTAATTGCAATTAATACTCTTAAGAGCAGATGAAATCGTATCCGCATGCTGTTTTTTTTTCCTGTGCGGGAAGTGGAACTATGAGTGGTCTAAGTCAGCTTCGTAGGGTCGAAAGATCAAAGGAATCCATTAACTTGAAGGCCAGTTCGTTGTCGTAAGACAAGAGTTTGCGTGGATTTCTTATTGTTTTTCTCATGTCAGTAAAACAAACGTGGCACTTCTTTAATTAGAACAATCTTTTGCTGACTTGTTTTTTGCATTACATTATTTTTAGCAGTTAAAAAAAAGATATACTTATCTAAGAGGACTTAATTTAATTACTCTTACGCATTGGCGAATCCAGGGGGGCTATGGGGCAGCAGCCCCCCCCCCCTCCCCCAGAGCTAAGCCAGAATTCTTGATTTTATTTAAAATCATTACACAAGTGTTAGTTCTTAATTTCCCTTTTAAAAAAATTATAGAAACTTGCCAACATTGCTTTCTGGCTTTTCTAGTCATTCCAGTGGTACTTGTAGCGTCGCCGCGGTCGAACACATCTTTTGGCTAGTTATTTAATTGCATTTTTTTATTAAATTATTGAAAGTGTTGTATTGTTCTTTATGATTCTTATTGTCAGGTGAGTAAAGTTAAAGTGTTTTTGTTTAGATGAGCCATGAGGTTGGACATTCGTCACGACGATACAAAATTTTTAGGACCTCCGGCCCCCCCCCCTGAATCCTGGATTCGCCAATGCTTTAACGTAATACTTTCGAAATAATTCTTATAAATCTGTGTACAAATCTCATCTTTTTTGTTAAATAGCTATATTAGAATTTTTAACGATGTATATTAGAATTTTACTTACATATAGACGTGCGCATACTCACGCTTTTGCAGTTTACTTCATTATCAGAGTAAAAGTAATTCAGAGAGAACTGTAATGGGTGCCTGGAAGGAAAGAGAAAAAAATGTAATAAAGTTTTTGAATTACAATCAGAGTTTTGTAGATTATAAAATGATTTCAAGACAGTGGCGTATCCAAAGGAGGGCGAAGGGTCTGCCGCCCCCCCCCCCGAGCTAATCCAGAATTCTTGATTTTATTTAAAATAGTCTTAGCTCCGTTTTTGTTTTTTTAAAGTTGACAAAATTGCTTTTCAGCTTGACAGGCTCGAAAATTTTCCCATTTTTGTAGTCATTCCACTCGTACTCGCAGCGTTGATGCTGTCGAAAACATTTTTTGGTTGGTTATTTCAATGGGTTTTTTAATAAATTATCGAAATTGTTGTAGTGTTCTTTATATCTCTTATTGCCTGATGAGTAAAGTCTGTAAAATTAAAGTGTTTTGGTTTACATAAATCATAAGGTTTGGCATCCGTCACGACGATGCAAAATTTATAAACTCAGCCCCCCCAACCCCTACCCACACCCTGGATTCGCCATTGGTTCAAGATTAAGCCGAGCAAGAACAATGTGGAATACTTATATCTTGTGAACATCACTTCAAATATGGGGTATTCCTACCCTTGAATTTCTCGTACACTTCCTTAACCCACTAATGCCTAGCGTCCGTTTCGGGACGCTTCTAAAAATACACCAGAGACTTACAGGAATTACTAATATAATAGCCCAGATCCTCCGGTAACGCTCTGACGTCACCAACAATAAAACTCGTGCCATAGTACTGCGAGTCGTTAAACAGCATTATTTCATTGTTAGAGAACCTAAATTTCAGCAATTTTAAGTTTAAAAGAATAATTGTCGTTCTCATTTCAAATTTAATAGCTCTAAAATAGTGAAATAAAATTTTCTATCGATTGATATAAAATTTATCTCTCTATGATCAATAGTTTCCGAGAAATTTTAAATTATATTAATCCTATATTTCAAATTAATTTCGATTTTTTAATAGAAAGTAGTAAATTACGTCACTGGTATATCATGCGCGTGATATAGTTTGGACGCCAAACGGTATCTGAATGCAATCGTGGCGATGTTGTTTTCTTTGCCAAGAATTAAATTAGCCACCAGTGACGTGAATCTACCATTCGTCCTCAACTGCCGCCAGTTTCCGTTAATTCCAGCTTACACGATGTCTGTCAACAAATCGCAACGGCAAACTTTCGATTTGCCCTTGCGTAATTTCTTAATTTACCTCGATGAGCCTGTCTTTTCGCATGGACAGCTCTATGTTGCACTTTCAAGGTCTAGGATTCCCAATCACGTTAAAATTTACACAAAGACATTTGAAGTACAAGGAAAATTATTAAACAACGAAAAATATTTCACACGGAATGTTGTTTACCAAGAGGTTTTTTGAATAAAGGAATATTTAAATAATATGTAAATAAAAAAAGATTTCCTGTCATAAAACTTATGTTTATTTTATTTGTTTTCAATCAATGTTAAGAAGTTCCTGTGATAAGTTTAGATCTTTTTTCAGTAGAGGAAGAGATGTGAGGGAGCTCATTCAATGTATCGTATGGCTTTAACTCCTTAACTGGTTAAAGCTAATCTAATGGTTTAGTTTGTTGACTCTCATTCTCTGTTATTCTATATTTCGATCATAAATGGCTCCTGTATCGTTCTGAATTGAGTCAGTAAGAATAGAATATTAAGAAGTTCCTGCGATAAGCTTAGATCGTTTTTATTAGAGGAAGAGGTGTGAGGGAGCTCATTCAATGTATCGTATGGCTTTAACACATTAACAACAACATCCAAACTAATTTAAAGCGTAGTTATCAATAATTTCTATTAAATTATGTTTAAAACACCAAGATTAAGTTAACTGTGAAGTAAAATTAAATTTGGAGAAAAAACTGGGGTGGGGTCTTTTTTTTTTATTTTTTTAGAGAAACATTTTAAAAAATTGGCAAAAACATTTTTTAAAACTTTTTTTTCATAAAAAAATATTTTTAAAATATAGTAAAATATCCGAAAATAAAAATCACTTTCGAATTCCTTGCATTACATCAAAAATAAACCAAAGGAAAAATCAAAAAATTTCGAAATGACTACATTTTTATTTCAATATCTGGCTAACTGGTGGTGCATGCCTGATGAAAACTGTTTAGGAGTTTGGAAATACCTACTGACTTACTAGACAAAGCAAGAAATAAACAATAGAAGGCATTCGGTACAGCCACGGAAGGGAAATGTAACCGTCCTATAACTAGGACGCTGAGCACTAACGGATTAACGAGTCAGTCGAGGTCTTTGATAATAGTTAGTTAATAATCTTTAAAGAGATAGGTGGAACAGCATTAGTTGCAGAACCCCTGAAAACAACTGAATTTTAATTATCTATATAATTTAAAATAATGGGCAAAACAAGAGGACCAGCACCCTAGCACAACTACTGGACCTATTTCGATTATTTTTATTTCATATAAAAACTTATAACCTCTAAATATGTCATCAACGGTATCCTCCCACCACCACCATCACAATTCTCCATTTTCGAGAGAAATCATGAAAATACCTATCCACTGTACTATGGGAAACCTTCAAACAGTCCCCCAACACCAACCACTGGACCGATTTCGACATATTTTATTTCATATGAAAGCTTACGACCTCTAGATATGTCATCAAAGATCCGTCGACACCCACCGCTCTCCATTTTTAAGATATATTTCAAAATAAAACTTTGGCAGAGTCCTTAAGCCTCTACAACAACGAATTTATTTCACCGAGTTGCAAACATAGTTACAGCTATTAGGCGAACAGCTGGTCGCCGAAGACGGCTAGATGTATTTTAATCTGCCAGTATCCGTAATCTTGAAAACAAATGTAAGTAGGGGAAAGTGGGATAAAACCGGGCAGTTAAGATTCTAAGGCATGTTGGACCTAAACTATTCGCCATAGAGCTTGTCAAATTTTACTAAAATATTCATTGTTTATCGGAGTATAATATATCTTTCCAGAAAAGTCGCAGTTTCATTACTTTTTTATCAATGATTTTTTTATTAAAAAAATCAAACTACCCGGTTTTATCCCACTAGGGGTAAAATAGGGTACACATATTAACGTTATGGGAAATTAGGAAAACTCGATTTTCAGTGGAGAAGTTGCAATTATTTTTATTTTATATGACAATTTAAGAATATTAGTTACAAAATTCACATGTGAAGCAGTTGTCTTCTTCCTCTGCGCCACTGCAGCTTTTGTGGGCACAGCTAACACAGTTTTTACATTGTAATTACCCTTCTTCTTTATGTAAATTAGAAAATACATCATTAAAATATAAACAATCAACACCTGATGTATTTTTATCGTCTTAATCTTAGAAATCAACAAAACTGACTGTCCCGTTTTACGCCACTTGGAGTACCCGGTTTTACCCCGAGTGTAGAGTTTATAAAAACGAAATAGAACCGCGCAATTATTAAAATAAATCTTCATTGTTTGATAGAGTATAAATCCTTATTATATGTATAATAAGCTGGACTAAATATAGTTTTTATAACTGACTGTAATGATTTTTAAGTAAGCATGGTTTAAAATCAAACGAACATTAGAAAGTTGACGTCTTAAAACAAATAACCATTCACATACGCAATGAATTCAACAGCTACAACACGCCACTATGACTGTTACTTTTTCTTGACTAGTAGAGTGTACTTTAGTATTTGTCTGCTAGATTGGAAAAATAATAGCGTCAGAATCAAGGGCACCCGGTTTTACCCCCACTCTCCCCTAACTGATTAGTTTTATAGTCCTGTACTTTTTTTTGAAATGTCATTTTTTTATGAAAACGTCACCATATTCTGAAAAATATGTTCTTTGTTAATATATTAACTAATATTAATATACATTATATATTCTTTGTTATTATAATAATTAAGATATCTGTCTAAATTAAATAATTACTTTTTATTCCTTCAGGCGATAAAGGGCTATTTTCTTGGATTTCGAAGCCGTTTCATTTTTACTCCGACTGCATTTAATAGTAAAACCAGTAATTCAAAAATCAGTTCTAGTAAATACAGAATGCCGGAAATAGTTAATTTTACTGCACTTTTTAGAAAACTAATTTTTCAGCGAGTATTAAATATTCTGCGAAAGCCTTTCCCTCTCATGAAATTGTTCAGGATTAGCTTAGCAAGCATTCTTTGATTTGAAGAGAACCTGTAACCTGTTATCATCCATCAAATAACTCTGAAAGAAATCCATATGTAATCATCTGTGTCTGCATGATATCTCCTCGGATGAACGCAAAAACCTCCATTCTATTTAGAACAAGGACGTCTCAAGTCTACAAA
>BGPR01008715.1:48685-61633 GCA_013235015.1 Araneus ventricosus | reverse complement strand
ATTTATTGCGGTCATTACCAGAGATCATATACACAATCAAGAAAAATATCAACAATGACCACACTGGTATTTTATCGATATTTGAATTAATCAACTTTTTAAGTTATCGTAAACTTTAATTCTTTTTTAAAAAAAGATGCATGTTTAAAGGAAACGTTTCAAATTAGCATGTAAATATTCACAATCGCAATTATTCGTTCTGAAATAGGAACCAGCCAGCATTTTCAAGATTAAGGTGGAAAAAACATAAGAAAGGCACAGTTCGGGTCCGCGCCGTAGGTGTTTCGTGAAAGTGTCGGGATACAATCATAAAACAAGTAGTTCTTGTGATACAGTTTTATGGTTTAATAACTTGTGTTTCACTATATTTAACTGTTAGATGTGTACGTTTCCTCGTATAAACAGTTCTTCAGTCGAACTTACACTAAGAGTTCAAGACTGGAAAACGAAAAGGTATTAATTTTGAGTTTGAAAAATGGCTTTTTTTATCAAAGGTCTTCGTCTTCTAAAAATTTTTTCTGGTCTTCATAGTCAGATACTTCTGGACAAACTTACAGTATTGAATAGTTCGTTAAACTTGAAATTCTTGCAGGAATTTTAAAAAAACGATACACACATAATATGAAAAGACTTCAAGCATTGTTTGTTTGCATACAAATTATCCAATGGTAAACAAAGTAAATGTCTTAAAATGGCGATTAAAATGCTTTTTTTTTGGGGGGGGGGGAATTAATAAGTTTGCGTGTATATGTATGTCTTATTTAATAATAAAAAAGTAAGAGATGGAAAAAGGTGGAAGAATTCAATTTATATTCACGTTGAGACGTCAGGTACGATACTTTAATTTAATTTTGACATCTCTTAGTGTCCTTTAATTATCAATATAATTTCAATTTGAAAAGCAAGTTTAATGAATTCTTCTAATTAAATTAAGAATAAAAAGGAAAATTTTTGATTAAGGTATCAGACTGTGTTCGGAGATCTTTTTGTGAAAAATAACTTATATATATATATTTTAAATGTTATTTTTCAACTTCATATGTTTTTAAACTATGAAAATATTGTAATATTAAACTTTCAAAACAATATTTTTTAAGAAAAACTAAGAAATTTGAAAAACAATGACTAAAATATTTGCCATGCGCTAACAGTCATAGACAAAATCATATTCTAAATATACATAAATCCTTGTAGAAGTACATTTTTATGACAGTTATCTGTGTTATTCTCTAAAATCTTTCTTGTACTTCAAAATAGTTTTGAGACATAGCTGAACATAGTTATTAAACTAGTAATTTTTCATCAAAAATGCTTTTCGTTTATATTTAAACACTTAAAAATATTACTTGATTTTAAAATTGACTTTAGTTTTGAGAGGAAAACATCAAGCATATTACAAAAAACAATCTCAGAAAATTTCATATCAATACATGAATAATGTTTTGAGAAATCATTGTTACGGTCGACAGTTTTCCTCAAAAATATCATGTCTCAGAAAACGCATTTAAAGTTTTCATACAACTTAAAATAATGTTTACAGTTCAGTAATAAAACAGCTGTAACTTCATTTGTTATTCACGTTGAGTAAAAAGTGAGACAGTTTTAGAAAGCTTTTTAAACAGGCTACACACAAAATTAAGTCATAAAAATTGTTTTGATAATTTTATTGAAAACGACGATTTTAAGCCAGTCGGATACCTTAAGAAATAAATCAATGTATTTAATAATTTTTTGAGTCGCAAAGAAATTTCAATATACTTAGATAATATGAAATATACCAAAAAATAAATTTCACCAAAATAAATAAAATAATAAATATGTCAAATTCAATGTTTAAAAAGTCAGAATGAGCATCATAGAAGTGTAAGTGAGGAACAATAAATAAATAAAAAAATATAAACATAGGATTATTTTGAAATATACAGAATACAACGAAACAAATTCTACAGCCAAAAGCATAAAATGGTTTCTTTCCTGGTAATTGCATTGAAGAGATATATAAAAGATCTTCACTTTAAAAAATCTTACTTCAAATCTAGTTTTTACACTTTAAATTTATCCCGTGGTTTTCCTTACCACTCTTTTCTAGCTCCTGTTCATGCGTACAATAATGAGGTGGCTTTGGGTCCCTACGCCAGTGAGAGTACATACCTCCTTCGGGAGGGGTCGAGCTGTGGCTCGGTGATGGGCTACTAGGGCACCGGCCTCTGTACTCAAAGCTATTGCATCGACTGTCATTCAGTTTACCCGGATGCTTAGGCAGGGAGGGGTGATCCAGATTCTTCGGGTTACCACTTTTTTCTAGAACCATCTCTCTACTTCAGCCGAAAAGCCCTTCTCAGCAATCACTTGAGAAAACCAAGAAGTCTTATTATTTCTCATTTTTGCGGCGAATTGGTTTTGTTTCAAAACGTACCGAACTGTTTATACAAATAAGCAGATACAAAAATGGAAATTATTTCATGATTGGGATTTCAAATTTTTCCTTTCTTAGTTGGAAATTTTTAAAAAAATTCATAGATAAGAATATCACTTAATATTGCCTTAAATTCCAACTCTTATTAACCTTTTAGCTGCGGGTACTTTTAGTACAACTTATCGCCCTAAACTTGATATACAGGGTGTCCAACAAAGGACTCCCTCATTTTAAAATTAAATAACTCGGCAACGGAGATCGATAGAAGAACGAAACCAGTGATATGCTTAGTCTGAAAGCCGTAAAAATCTGATACAAAAGTTTCGAAATTAGTTATAAATGTTGCCGACAGGTGGCGCTGTACGTTGTAATCACAGTTCAGATTTCGAGAAGAAAGCTATAAACTGTCATTTGCAAGTAATCGTTGCAATCACATCACAATCGATTCAAATTAGGCATTTTTCGTGCTTGCCAAGGACAGTTTATAGATTTCTTATCGGATCCTGAATAGCTATTACAACCTGCAGCGCCACCTGTCGGTAACATTTATAACTAATTTTGAAACTTTTGTATCAGATTTTTACGGCTTTCAGACTAAGCATATCACTGGTTTCGTTCTTCGATCGATCTCCGTTGCCGAGTTATTTAATTTTAAAATGAGGGAGTCCTTTGTTGGACACCCTGTATATATCACGTATTTAATGTGCTAAAGGGGCGATTAAAAAATATATGCATGACAAAGTATGCATTTTGTAACCAACGATAGAAGTTTATATATATATATATATATATACAGTCGACGCTCGTTATAACGACCCTCTGTGTCCCACAGCAAAAGGTCTTCATAACGAGTGGTCGCTATAGTGGATATAATTAAAAAATGTACACATTCATTCTCAGCAGTTCCGTAAAAATAGGCGATTTTTAAAGAGATTCCAACTAAATACTCAACTTATTTTTCATCACTGGTATTAAAAATAAAATTTTATCAATTAAAAATATATTTCTAAAACAGATTTTAAAGTAGAAAATAAGGAGTGTGCTTACAAAGCATTTATTTTCTAAAGAAAAAATCAGAAATGGTTGTTTGTCTTTTTTGCAAATGTGATTTTTGCAGAACATAATTTTCCATTTCAGTTAAAGATGATAAATAAGGTTCTGCCTTTCAAATAAGCATTTTAAAGTCTCAATAGCACTTGAAACATTTTTTATTCTAAGCTATTCTAATTTCCGCGCTGTGGTGAGCAGTAACTTTTTCTTCTTGTCAAAGTTGAACTGCAACACTGAAGACTACATCTACGAAGCTTGGCAATATAGTAATCAAGGTAATTTACATTTAGAAACATGTTCTTTTTGGAAAAATACCGGGAAGAGTCTCCGCTGAATTCGGACGTTGTATTGGGATTAGACAACACTAAACGATCGTTATAACGGAAGTAAAATAACATAGAGTGCATCGGGAAACACAGTTGGGGATTTTATCACTGGTCGTTATAATGGAATGGTCTTTATACTGTGCGGTCGTTATAGCGAGCGTCGACTGTATTTATTTATAAAAATCTATTTTTATAATTTAGTGGTAAGCTAAACGATAAGAAAAAAAGATTTATTTTATTTTGTTTAATATGCGATATTTAGTGGTACATAAGCCACAGTCTCAACAAGTGGTTTATAAGCCATATCCGCGTCTGGCTAAAATTTATGTATGTGGTTTTTAAACCACACCTGCAGTTAAAGGGTTAAACTACGGTTATATAAATTTCGAAGAACTTCTCATTCTGAACGTAAAGTACAGATACTTATTGAAAAACTCACTTAGGAAACTTTAAGTTATTTATATTTACCAGAACAAGTTTTTAGTCTCATGAAAACTAATCTCTTTAATGACGACACAAAGTCTAAGCCTCACATTCCCAAATACCTTAAAATGAAAATTAATTAATATAGAATCAGTGCATTGCCTATTCAAAGTTTCATTGAAACTGTGGTAATTATATCCGAATCATTTAAATTGTAGATTATATTTTATTCAAACAAATACGATCATATATCACCACTAAACTTTAAGTTATTTATATTTGCCAGAACAAGTGCCTGGTTTCATGAAAACTAATCTCTTTAATGACAACACAAAGTTTAAGCGTCACATTCCCAAATACCTTAAAATCAAATTAATTATTATAGAATCAGTGCATTGCATATTCAAAGTTTCATTGAAACTGTGGTAATTATATCCGAATCATTTAAATTGTGGATTATATTTTATTCAAACAAACACGATCATAGATCACTACCAACTTCCTGCATTAGTGATTAGTCAACCTTGCTTCAAGACTCAGCATGCAATGCTCAATTAATTTTCCTTCTGATGAAAATCATTTGTGTCGAAAGGATTAAATGCTTGCCAGAAGACGGGATTCGGAAAATGATTTATCATGAGACAATGGATTCCAACTAAGGTAAGGACAAGGTAGCTAAACTGTAACAAAAATTAATATAGCTTCATTAGACGGTTGTCGCACGCTTGTCTTTTGATTGCTAATCTGCTGTTCCAAATGATGCCAATAAAGTTGTCATAAATATTTAAAAATTGATTAAGCATGTGAAATGACTAATGCGGTATTTCTTAAGTTTATCATTTAGTATTTTATATTTATAAATTAGACTGACGTTGCATCATTTTGTGATTATTTTTTAACTAGAAAATAACCCGCCATGGTATAACGGGTGCAAATTGCCTCTTCATTCGACAGATTTCAAGTTTAAATAGATATATATGCGAGAGAAATGTTTAACATTGATTGAAAACAAATAAAATAAACATATGTTTTATGACGGGAAATATATATTTTCTTATTTACATATTATTTACCTATTTCTTTATTCAAAAAATCTCTTGGGAAACAACATTCCGTGTGAAGTATTTTCGTTGTTTAACAATTTCATTATAATTCAGTAACCATGAAATTCTCAGCTAGCCAAACGTAAGACAAAAGTTAAAATATCAAAGGAATTCTTTTTGGAAATTCTAATCAAAACAAAGCACTGCTCTTCTTGTCAGACGTTGCCAAAAGATTTTTTCAAATTATATCAACACGATTGTAATAAATAATGAGATGCGTTGTGACGTCCAAACTATATCACTCGCACGATATACCACTGACGTGATTTACTACTTTCTATCAGAAAACAGAAGTTAATTTGAAATATATGATTAATATAATTTAAAATTTCTCGGAAACTATTGATCATAGCGAGATAAATTTTATATCAATCGATAGCAAATTTTATATCACTATTTTAGAGCTATTAAATTTGAAATTAGAACGACAATTGCTCTCTTAAATTTAAAATGACTGAAATTTAGGTTCTCTAACAATGAAATAATGCTGTTTAACGTCTCTCAGTGCTATGGCGAGAGTTTTATTGTTGTTGACGCCAGAGCGTTACGAGACAAATCTGGGCTATTATATTAGTAATGAAGACATATTTTTGGCTTTTAACACATGAAAAGCCATGTAACTAACTTATTTTTAGGGGTATTTCAGTTTTCTATTTATTAAGCAGGTATGATTTATATCTTTTCTAATGAATCCTTTCCTTTCCTGTTTTATCCTTTCCTTTCTAATGAATCCTTTCCTGTCCTGAAACTGTCCTTTCCGAATTCCTTTTACTCCTTACGTAAATTAGAGTCGACTTTCAAAAATCGATTTGCCGAGTCTACCGCCGGCATTTAATCGTCTTCCTTTCAATAATACATCGTACTGGAAACAAAAGAATACGATCTAGGCTGCTTACAGTGAAGTATGTACTTTAATGACATAGTCCAAGCAATAGAGCACTGCGTCTTTGGTAAAATATGCATTATTCAACAGGCCAGGTCTTACGACCGTTACCGAATTGGTCATTTACTAGAATCTTATTATACCACTAGTTGAATGGAAACGCAATCATCAAAAAGTTTCTAATTTTTTTGTTGCCATTAAGGGCTTTAACTGCGACATCTATCTTTAAATTATAAAATTTTTAAACTGTGTATTCTTGTTTGGTTTGTCTTTGAGTGTTTATTGTATGTAGTGTTCTCTTTTCTCCTTTTATGTGCGGACTTTTAATGGTGCCTTTATTGTATTGTTTTGTTCACCAAAATTATTAAAAAGGGAAAATAAATTAATAAAAAATTTGAAATAACACTTTTTGATGCACGGATCTCCTTTGTCTTTTGTTGGGAAATTTCGGGCTAAGAGAAGTTGTATTTGGCGTAATGCTTTCTTTTCATAAAGAAAAATTTCCCAATTATTATTTTGAATCCATTTCGAATAAAGTTCTTAGCCCTTGAAAAATGCACTAGAATGGATTCCTTGTTTGTTTGTTTTTATTACCTCTGAGTTTATCTTTGTATTTCGGCTTTCTTTGTATGATATTGATTTGCATTGTTCTTTGTATTTTGTTTGCACCTGCAATTGCGTTCTACTTAAACATTGTTTAAATGTTATTTTCTAAATTTTATTGTTTTTAAATAATTTTTTTTGGTGGTTTTGTTTAAAGTTTAAGTTAAAATATTTTTTTTATTTTAAAATTTATTCTAATTTTTCTAGTTGATTATTTTTAAGTTATTGAAAAGGGAAAAATGTTCTGTATTAATGTTATGTAATTAATTCCCAGCTTTGTAAATGGGTGTAGTGCGTATGCATTTTAAAGAAGGCAGCGCATTGTTTGGGGTTGTTTCAGTACTGTCCTTAGGGGCTTGAGAGCCGCGGCCATGTCGTGATGTTGATGGTCGTCCATTTCCCCAACTGGACCAAGTTGGGCCTTACACCCTTCCAGTAGGTTGGGACACTCAGGGTATCAATCAATCAATCTAGCTAACAAATGCTTTATTTACAATCATTATATTATTGTTCATTCCTCGGAGAAAACATATCGTAAAACTACGTAGCATTGGTATGAGGGCCAACGCTAAATAATTAAAAAATTATATAGTCGTCAAGGATTTCCGTTCAATAATAGTAGTCTGACAGAGAGAATGGTAGAATTAAATTATTTTCAAACACTTTAAAAAAGAATAAATAACACTGAAAAAAGTTAAATGCACCAATCTTTCTGGATAAACATAGTAAAAAGTTTTCTAAAAATATTATAATCTGATAATTAATCTCTTCTATGAAGTGCAAAGTATAAAAGTCTTAATTCGAGAATTGGTAGGATATTGCAAAATAGTATTTGTAATATGCTGAGTGATAAATCTATGAATAAATTCAAAGTTCTACATGACAATTCAAGTAACACACATCATGATTGACGATTATAATAACAACCTTTATTTATGAAAATAAGGTTGCACTAAAAAAGCTACCTACGTTACATTCAAAATCTATAGAATCATCATTTAGAACTTGTTTCAGATATAAAATTTAATTTCAGAAGGAGTAATTCATCGCATTAAGAAATAAAACATAATATATTGAAGAAATGTGCAATATTCGTGAAGGTAATCATAAACCATCTCCAGCAGCCAAAACATTTCCCGTAATACCATAAATTTTAGTTCTTCCGCAAAATAGAGCAATGCATTTTGATGTACGTTTTCCCGCTTTTTATATACATATTTTCCGATATGATTTTTGTCATAAATATTTTGTACGGCGTACTTCAGACGCAATTTTTGAGGAACAAACCCGTTGCGTGTGCAGAAATTTGTTTTTTTTTTGATGTTATGAACCATGTGAAACATATTTCAAATTGGTCCGCAAGAAAAAGGAGGCACGCACTTGTAGAGAAAGGTTTAAAAAATTTATGACCTAAACAGTTTCATCAATCTCAACAGGAAGTCATTTAAACGAAAAAGAAATGACACCGTGCTTTAATGCCTGGGTGCTTATCTTTTATTTTTAAAGAATTGTTTGTCTTGTGGGCGTAGGTGAATGCAATCCAATAAGCAGGATTAAAAAAAATGAAGCTCTTTATTTTACAAATATTCCAAGCAAAGAAACGTAGCACAAGTATTAACACAGCACTAGTAAAAATTCACAATTGAGACTACCAATAAATCTCAACACAGCGCTCAAAGGTTTCTTGTTAGCTCACCAGCCTGCTTGCTGATCAGATTCCAATTGACTGTTCTTGGCTTGAAAGTTTGCTTATATACTTTTTCAACAGGAAGTGGCGTCATTACGTAGGAAGTGACGTAATCTCCAGAAAGTTCGTGAAACCAGTAGAAATAGGATGGAAATTCGAGGTCCTTCTAGAAAATTCCTTCTGTCGCCAAATTCGCCAATTTCATCGCCAAGTCGCCAAAGTGGTCTCCAAATCTGTCGCCAAGATTGGCATCTCAGGGAAACAACTTTATAGCTTTGTAACAGTATTAACGTCTACTACAGATTTCATGCATCACCTCTTGAAGAATCGTTTATCAAGAGAAAATGAAGAATGAAATTCAGAAGCCGTATTATATCTTCAAAATGGGACATAAATTGTACAAATCAATTATTTCTTCCGATTTTTTCTGAAGATCAAACTTGTGATGTAATCCACGCAGTTTCAAAGAGATAGTTATTCCATTAAATCAAATATGAGTCTTGGCCATTTAGAACACAAAATACACCTAATATATTATCACCTTATACAGATCCTATGGAATTAAGGTATATTTTTCCTACCTACGAAGTATGTTTCTCTTCTTTAAATGTATTCTGCTATAATAAGTGAACCAATTTGTTCCAAACTTTTCCTGCATGGTACACTCTAAATGCGCTCCTATGCATCTTAGATCTTGCATATGTAAGTGAGTCTCACAGGCGAAAAACATATATCTATCTTATACGGAATAAATCATTAAATTGCATATCAAATGCAAGGGACAAGTTTAAAAATTTTACAATCTAAGCTTTCAAATGAATTTTCAACTAGAATGTTTGAATAATTTTTGAGGGCTATTAAATTTTTAAAATGCAGATTTAGTCGAATTTAAATTTTTCCATTTCATAAGCAATCTAAGTAATATACTTTTGAAATACTAAAAAGTTATGCATGCAGCATGTTTAAAATGTAATCTACACTATAAATATGAAAGCATTATTCTGTTCTATTAAATGAACAAAAATGATAGTGCTCTGAACTGTTAAGTTTAATGCTCAAAATGAAATATTTTATGCTATGTATTTTAATAAAAGAAAAATACATTTTCCAAGACTTCTGGTGTTTCAGTAAGATGAGCTCTTTTATTATTTTAATGCTTGAAATTTATTTGATATACATAGTACTTAGTATACATATTTGCTGTATAAACATTTGAATACACGAGTTTTCGAAATTTTACTCTAGGTGTATTTTTTTATTATGTAAAAATAAAAAGCATTTTATTGTTACTTGAGAAATATATTCCATTTTATTGAAAATTTCTGAAAAATTTTGCTAAGAGTACAATAACAAGAATGTCGAGGATCAAATAAAAAAACAGTATTTAGTTCCATCAATTATTGATTTAAAAGGAGTAGTTGATGTCCGGTATACTGGACACCTGGCCAATGACTTAGTATATTTAGTGAAAATAGTTAGAAAACAATAATTTATATTATTCTTTATGTTGACTTTATAAAAGTTAACAAATTGCCCTGAAAATGTCTTTTTTTCATAAATCAATATTCATAGTTTAGTTTACTTATTTTCCAATTTTTCCAATTTTGAAGCAACCCGATGACTATTTTGAGACAGTCCTCGTAATTTTGAACCGTGGTCAGATGAAAAGAAGAACACCTGAGCTGGCGTCCCCCTCGTCAATGCTGCCTTTCCAATAATAAAAGTACTTTTTTATTGAGATGACTTCCAAACAGGTATGGTAGTGATACATATTTCTCCCATTCAAAGGGAGTAGAGCAAACATAAATTGCCTACATAACTGTCCAATTGATAGCAAGAACAATCTATAAATAAAAATAATATTGGGGGAGTGCGGGGACATTGATAAACTTTTTTTTTGGAAATTTGAAAATTATTTTACGAACGGTAATAATTAGAATTAATGCGCTATATTTATAATTTGTTAATCTATTATAGTATTTTAGTCGAGTTTTGGTCATAAATGGCGTAATAAAATACTTATCACATTTTTTTTCCTAAAAATAGATTTGTAACAATCTGCTCCATACTATAGAGGTAAATGGATACAAGCTCGAGGCACGTTCATTCTTTCACGGAAATATCGAAAATAATGACGATTAATAGGGGTGGAATCAAAACAAGATTTGTGTTATCAATAAATTTTGTAATTCAAATCAAAATTTAAAAGTATAAGAAATTAAACTTTTATTTTAATCAAAATTCAACATTTTTGATAAAACGGAAAATGAAACAATAATGCCTCAGATAATAATTTATCGCTACAAATAATAAAGGAGAATGTGTGTGTGTGTGTATGTGTCTGTGGGTGTGAGAAAGTACTTTGGAGAGAAGGAATGTGTACCTCGAAGCAGTTTTCTGGCATTTTAATTAATTAAAAATAAAGGGAATTTTTCGCGTTCTTCCAAAATAACTTACGAAAATAATATAGCAAAAAAATAATTTTCACATCATCTGAAAATGCAAAAAATTATCTTTTCGATTATATTAAGTTGAAGTACAATTTTTTTTCCTCCAATTTTAATAAATTCGTTAAAAAAATTGTAATTCCATTTAGAACAATCAATTGATTTTTGCATTGAAATTCAAACCGTTTTCCTTGTTTAAACAAATACTTAATTGCGTGTTTCCGTTAGAAAGTTATTTTTTCCCATTCCTAAAGATGATGTTGCAAAGTAGTTGCCTTTACGACACATTGACACATACAGAAGACGCGTATCAATTTTCCCCGTAGTCTATTGTATCAATCTGCCCCAAGAGATCATTTTACTAAAAGCAATTGTTAAGCAAAAACAAATCTAAACAACTTCAAAACTTAATATAGTTCAGAAAAATAATGTTTTTTCCTACCTTAATATAGTTCAGAAAAATAATGTTTTTCCCTACCTTAACATAGTGCAGAAAAATAATGTTTTTCCTACCTAATATAGTTAAGAAAAATAATGTTCTTTCCTGCCTTTGGAGTAGATTCCCTGGCAGGAAAACGTAACAAGTTAAAAAAAAATCACACAACACAAACTTAGAGTAAAAATCATGTAAATGAGAAGCTTAGCAGTCTGATAGATTTGCAAATTAACTTTTGACTAAACATGGCCGAAAAATACATCTCTGTGCTAAGGTTTATAGTGGCATATATGTTAGGGGATGTGAGCATCTTGAACCATTCCAATCATAAAAATTTATGAGCTTTATCAATGTTCCCTCATATCAATCTACTCCAACTCCCCCTACACACTGATTATCTACAGTTTCACTTTTTCTCTTACGAGGAATGCCTATACCCTACCTAAAGAATTTTGCTTCCTCGTATACAAAGTATAAGGGTGGATCAAATGAAAACGGAACAATAACTATAATTTGGTGCATTTTTGTGAGTGTCTTGAAAGCTGTGAGTAGAGGTAGAGGGATGAGGTAAGAAAGACATTCCCTATTGCGGTATTTACTTGTCCTAGGTAATCGCGCGGAACCACATCATATCCGTTGCCGGTCGGCCAACAGTATCGTCCGGCTTGCAATCGGTTCTCATTTCATCCGCATCTGCCTCATGTTTGCGACTAAAGAAGATTAACGTGGTGTTACTCGTTTTCAGTGTGAGAAAGTGTTTAAGTTGGTTGGAGATGCCATGGACCGTGTGAATGCAGCAATCAAGGCCAAGCAGTCTCTCTTGTTGCCCTCTGTAGTGGCTCCAAGACAATGCGCGGAGTGCGAGTGGCACATACGGCCACTCCTACACTGAACGAGATGACGAAGTTTGGGTGGAAAGTGTTGGAACACCAGCCATATAGCTCAGATCTTACCCCATGTGACTTTCACATCTTTGATCTGCTGAAAAGGCATTGAAAGGCCGCCTCTATTACTCGCACAGCGAAGTCATGGTTACTATTCGAAACTGGTTTCAATCTCAGCCAAAAAACTTTTACAAACAAGGCATTCACCGCTTGGTGAACCAGTGGGACAAGTGCCTGAGTAATTCTGGAGATTACGTTTATTAATAAACTATGACATTTCATTCTGTGGCTCCTGTTCCGTTTTCATTTGATCCGCACTTATATATAGAGAGAAATTATTCCGACTGTCAGAGATTTCGATCTTGATATTTTGATAAACCTTCACGTTTGTGGAAAAACGATTTTTAAAACCATGTCTGTCTGAAAAAAAATAACTGTGAAATACTATGAGATAGAATGCTGAAATTTGGTAAGTGTTTTCTACACTAAAATTTTAGATATGTATTAAATTCGTTAATTTTAAGTCTGTCTGTCTGCGTGGATGTGAACACGATAACTCAAAACCATAACGAGACCCGAGGGTGAAATTTGGCAATGAGTTTTATCATCTGAATTGAAGATTATCAAATTTGGCAAATAGTTATATCATCTGAATTGAAGATTATCAAATTTGGCAAATAGTTTTATCAT
>BGPR01008715.1:26291-40375 GCA_013235015.1 Araneus ventricosus | reverse complement strand
TGCCGTATAATTAAAGAGTGTCTCGCTTCCCGGTAGGATATAGTAATGCTGGTGTTTGAAAAAAACCCCTAAATATGAGGGGTCGCACCTGTGTCTGAATGGTCGTTTAATGAGCCGCTCGCTATTATGCATGATCCACTATTATGCGATAACCTGCCGTGTAATTAAAGAGTGTATCGCTTCTCGGTAGGATATAGTAATGTTGGCGTTTTAAAAAAACCCTGCCGATGAGGGGTCGTACCTCTGTCTGAAGGGTCTTCGTATGAGACTCTCGCTATTATGTATGAACCGCTATTATGCGATAACCTGTCGTATAATTAAAGAGTCTCTCTTCCGGTAGGATATAGTAATGGTGGGTTTGAATAACCCCCCGCCAATGAGGGATCGTACCTCTGGCTCGTAATAAGGGCTGTTATGCGAGGGGCACAGTCCCCGATCAATTGTCGCGGCGCACAGTGGTCCAGTTTCGGTTTGTAGCACGGCAAAATTCAAAATTTCGAGGTCGGCAAATGGGTTTATTTTCTTTGGGGTTAGGTAGAGAACCGTTTGAAACCCTGAAAGCCATATTTTTTGTATAGACACGTAGTCTTAGGAGGGTTCACTGAGTTTAAAGTTGGGGAAAGTCTTTGGAACATTTGAGTCGCGTTTCAGTGAGACTTCAGATTTCATTATGTAAAGTCTTACATTGCTCTTTATCTATCTAATTATATATTTTTTTATGATGTCTGATTTCAGGGCAGGTAAATGATTTTATTTTTAGCAAATTATTTTAATATTTTCAATATTTTTTAGCTATATATTAAATGTCCTTTTTCCACTAAATTTTCAAATTTAAAGTGAGTTTAAAAATTTGCACACCTTTAGACTACCTTAAATCATTTCTGTGCTCTATCTTCATATAATTTCTAAAAATTTGCCCTGATAAGCCCGACGTTTTCTTTTCTTTTATTTTTTAATATCATTTATGTCAGTGAAGAATTTTCACTTTTTCCTTCATTGAAGCAAAAATAAATATCTGAGTCGAAAAAAACCCTTGGAAGACTAAACTAACTATCCCTGGTCCAGATGTGAATTAATAAAAATTCAATCGACAATTAATTCGAAAATATTATTAAAACAATATCGAATTTAAGTGGGCGGATACTCAATCTAAAATACATTTCAACTTTTTAAGAAGTAAACGCTGAATGCTTCAAAAGTATTTTAAACTGATTTCAATATTAATTTCTGATTTATTAGTTGACATAAATATACCAAATAATGCGAAAATTTTCGAACAGTGCAAAACGCAATTTGAAATTTTAAACACAGTTAGGTTGCTTCAATGACAACATTTCAAGCGTTGTATTCAGCTACATTTACATTTCGGTAAAATTAGAATACCACAAATAGTTTTTCATAAATAACAAAAAATTGCAAAACATAATTCACTCGATGAAAAGCGTTACCCTTATCTATACGCTTAAAAGTTATTTGTTAAATTTTTTTGGAATATTTCCATGAAGATCCTATCATGAAATTGAATTCTCATTTTATTTAAGTATAAACTGTGGCAATTTTAGTCTTAAAAGTACGTTTATTTTAAGATTAAATGGTATTCATATAACATTTATATTATATTAACGAAATTCTTCCACTTTTTAACCGTATTGAGAGGCATTTGTATTTATCGGACAATTATTTATTACATATATTTTAACATTGAAAACGTTTGGAATGTTAAAAATAAGAAAATACCTACCAGATTTTACAAAAATTCACCAAATCTTATTTTTGAGCTATTTCCTTCATTTAGTCAACTACATCAGATTTCTTTTAATGTTTTATGCAATTATTATTGACTTTCGCGCAGATTGCAATAGTTTTCTCCATAGAGAACAATGGGAACGAATTGAATAAATTAGTACAAATCAAGAAATATCCAATCGAGTGTCAATAAATTTGATGTTATACAACTCAAGTCAATTTCCTTTAAACTGCGCAAATTTCAAAGCTCTGCTGTGTTTAGTTTCGACGCTACGATTTTTGTCTCGCTAGAAAACGAAACTGGACCGCTATGCGGGGGTTGGTTCATTTAGGTTTCCCTCATGCCTAGGCTGGAAAGAGTAACTGGTTGCTCTCTCTTTATGGTTATCTACTTGTGGGGGATTTTTAGGTAAACGCAGAAAAGGAAGGATTAATAAAATTGAAAATTTTAATTCGTGTGTTATTTCAAGTCTTCATAAAATGATAAAAATCGTCTAAAAATTACTTTATTCTCGCAATTACAAAAATGGCAAAACTAGTAAGAAAATTCTTTGGAATTATACCCATTCAATAAATTGTCAAAAGAATGAATTATTTTAACTCAAACTTCAGACAGATACTTTTCGCTATGAAAATAGCATAAAGAAGCATAATTAATTTATATTAGATATATATTATACAGAATTTTTTATTACTTACATTTGCCAATATATAGAGGGTGCCCACTAAAGTTCCTCACCACCCTTTTAACTACCGAATGGCTGCAGCTATCTTCATAAGAGTGGTGTCTAGGCATGGTAAAGGGAATATGCGCTACTGGATGAAACCACTTACAGCGCCACCTGGTGGAAAACGGTGGAGTAAGCGTTATTATCTCTAAAACGGTACGAGATGGAGGAAAAAAATGAATTACAAAGTTGTAGAGCATCATCTATTTAGTACAAAAAGACACATTATGGTCTTGAATGCTAATAACAGAACGCTTAAAATGCACATTTGTTTGTTTGCGGCTTCCGAAACTGTGACGTCACGAAACTATGCTACACCATCTGCAACATGAAGTTCAAGCGAGGGTACAGATGTGCATTGTAGCTGATGGAGAGAAGTTTGAACATCGAAAGTAAAGGTATCTTGTGATAACTAGTTTTTTTTACTTTCTAAGAAAGTTTTGTCACGTGTCAGTGTGAGAAACCGTGAACAAACAAATACGTGTTTTAAGCGTTTTGTTCTAAGCATTTACGTCCAAAAGGTGTTTTTCTGTACTATATTGATGATGCGCTACAATTTTGTAATTCACTTTTTTCCTGTATCGTGTACCGTGTTAGATATAATAACGCTAATTCCACCGTTTTCCACTAGGTGGCGCTGTAAGTGTATTCATCCAGTAGCGCATAGTCACTTTACCATACTTAGACACCACTCTTATGAAGGTAGCTGTATCCATTAGGTAGTTAAAAGGATGGTAAGGGATTTTACTGGGAACCCTGAAAATAAATGAATTTAAAGAATAAGGGAATTTGTTTAATTGAATTTTCATCAATACTTCATTAAAAGTCAATAATTAAAGTACTTTATTATGAAATTACCTATAGTGAATTATAAAATTATTAAAAGTCATTAAAAGACAGTAATTTTTTGTACATTAAGACACAAAAATTACTAATTTATTTAATTAATTATAAAAATATTTACACTAGTTTTTTAATCCGGCAGATATTAAGTGATGTAAATATGTATTATTGTACTGAATGACTTTAAACCCATGTAGTCTTCCATATTTACCATCAAAAATATTTTGCTGACTCCTTAAATGCAGTCTTCAACTTTAATCAGGCCAGGGAAGTAAAATTGATATATTCAGTGACAACTCGTACTGACATCACAGAAAATGACGCGTATTTAAATAATTCTGAATATAATCCTAATGAATTGTTACGAAACTCGTCCTCGCAATCAAAGAAGTTGGATAACTGAAAATGACACTTTATTTAACGAATATTCCATAAACTTGAAGCACAGTTATGACGAAAAGAACAAAACTTGAACAAATTAGCACCACGAGCAGACAGAAAAATACTAATACTAACAGCAATAGCACAAACAAAAGTTCTCAGCGTTTAACAGCTGACCAACTCGCAATGCCATCAAAACTCCAAAAAGATTCCAAAGACCTGCAAAAACAATACAAAAACGTTCAAACACACCCACCCATCTCAGCACCTCTGGGTATCTATATCTTTTCCAACAGGATGTGACGTGACATAGAATCATCTAGTACATTATGTATATCCCGGCTCCTAATAAAGATAAGACGGTAATTTGAGCATTTTCGAGGACCTTCATTTTGCCGCCAAAGTCGCAAAGTTTGCCACCAAATGGTCACTAAGTTTGTCGCCAAGATCGGGATCATTCGCTTTACCTCCCCATGGCATCTTTTATGACCTCTGTAAATATCTCTTTCCAACCATAAGACTAACATTGTTGAGAAGCGACATTACAGGTTCGTAGCAGTATTAAAAGTTTACTTATATATTGAACAGAATTTTGTTCTAATAAAAGTAATCAATAGTGTGTGTAATAAAACTCTACATAATGAAATCACAGTAACTAATTTCATGTGTTCTTCCCGTAGACCTGAAACCCATAATAACGCAAATTAACTCACTCACCAGCAAATCGAACGCTTGCGGCTTAACATGTATTGATATTCTGAATTGTGTGTGCTCCGTTCTCTTTAGTCAATCAAGATTTTCTCAGTCATTGAAAAAAGCTTGTTGTTATTAAGCTGCTTGTCTTCAATGGTGGACTATAGGTGAAATGTAAATATCTAGAGACTATATGCAATCAAAATTATAATATGTAATAAAATATTTATTTATGATAATAACGTTCATCTTTCGAAAAATAAATTCAGAATTTATGCAATTCAATAAGTACTCATGTTCAGAATAATCAGCGAATCGAATATGACAACTCAGAAAGTAAGATTCTTTGTTGTAAGATAATTTCTTTTTTAATCCTATTTGATGAAAATGGAGTTATTTTACTTCACAATCATCAAACCTTCTTTTCTAGAAGAAACGCTGATGACATTCTTTTCTCTTGATGGTAGAGCTAAATAAGCCGTCTGCCTTAAGATGAATTTTGAATATTTGTTACCTGAAAGGCAATTGTATGCTAACTATTCACATATGAAAGTAAGAGCTTATTTTAGTGCTCAGAAGAGTGATAGATTTATATTTTACGCCTAGAAGTTAATAAAAATTTAATGCAAATGTATGGTTTTTCTAGACAGGGTGGTCATAAATTATGGGACCCATTTCAAAATTTAATAAAAAAAACTAATATTATTACAACTGCAGGTTTTTTTAATGGCATAGCAACTAAATTTTTTAGAGAGGTGGTGTACCATTACGGCGCGGTAAAGTTGCTATAGCGAGAGATTTCCATACACAGTAACTACCAATCAGCAGAAACCGATGCTTGTTTTCTCGTTTCCTTTTTCAGTTTTTCTTGATTATCCTCAAAACTGTTCAGTTTTCGAATTATAAATGATTTAACAAATAAAAGAGAGTAAAATTTCCTGCCAAAAAAAATTCATGCTTTTATTTTTCTTTTTTTAGTAGTTTTGCAAATAATGGCTATAAAAAAAGGGAGATGTCCAATAATTTGCGACAACCTTGAACGCCGTAACGACGAGTTACCTATCTGAATTATTTTAAAACGCTCTCTTATTTAAAAAAAAACCGTAGTTAACATTATTAGTCTTTTTCTATTAATTTTGAAAATGGGTCTAGTAATCTAGGACCACCCTGTATAACGAAATCTACAAGGTGCGTTCGAAAAGTTTGGTGAATGGTCCCATAGTAGAATGACCACGCTGGTTCGGATGCTGCCCTCACGCAGACGCATTGAGAGAGATGGCAACTAGTGCCCCTAGCGTCCAAATCACGATAGTTAAGCGGAAGTGCGCGCTACGACCAATTTAACGAGTCAGTGTGAGAAGGCGCGTCACTGCGAAATGGAGCAACGCGTGAACATCATATTTTGCTTCAAATTAGGCAGAACGGCGACGGAGACACACAAAATGTTAGTGAAAGTGGACGTAGTGAGTAAAAAGTGCGTTTTTGAGTGGTTTAAACGCTTTAGAGACGGAAAGGAAGATGTCAAAGATGAGCCGCGTTCCGGTCGACCACCAACAAGCACAACTCCAGACAACATCAAACGAGTGCGACTTATGCTTGCGGATGATCGACGGCTGTCTCTGAGAATGATAGCAGAAGAATTGAAGATAAGCCTAGACAGTGTGAGCAACATTATTCACGAACATTTGCAAAAGCGTAAGAAAAAGTTCTACGCTTTTCCGACATTACTCAGATCGAGCAACGTATGACAACGGTGCTTCGAGCGATACCGAAAGAATAGTTTGCTGACGGTTTCCAGCAGCTGTACAACCGAGTATAGTAACTAAGTTAGTGTATTGTAACTAATGTTGATTACTTTGAATGCTAATAAAAGTAATTTGTTTGTATACATTGTTTCCTTTATTTTATGAGACCATTCACCGAACTTTTTGAACGCACCTTGTATCAAAAATCTCCAAATAATGCACTATTAAATTAGCGAGTTTTAATCAGAAGAAAACTGCAAAGGGTTTGTTAGGTAACGCGCACTTGAAGAGCCACCTACAACTCAATCAAGAAATTAACCAGATCGAGTTAAGATCCAAGTAGGAGAAGACGTCTCTCACCTTCTACGAGGATTTAATAATCCAATCATGCAGCAGCCACTCGCAACAGCAGTTTTCTCGTTTTCCATAATATACCACCCGCCTTAGCGGTGGTCAACCTAAACCATCTGCCCTGGTAGTGTGGCCAATGTATGGAACTGTATACAAAACTATCTGCCCTTGCTGAATAGTCAATTTGTGGACTGTATTTAACTAATCATCTGCCCTTGCGGTTTAATAATCATAAAGTGTATTAATTTAGCCACCATCCCCCCTTGTGGAAAATCATTCTGTAAGCACCCACTCCATCGGTGATGTACGTGAAGCGATGTTCGCAACTTGTGGTAATAATTGTTTCTGTTCTATTCTTAATATATTCAGTTGTTTGATTAAAGATTTATTTTCTATCGATGACTTTTTTATGGATGACACTCAACAACCTGTCAATTTTATATATAGCATATCTGGTTATTAAACTAAACTATAACTGATGTCATAATAACTAAATTCCATATTCTTACTATGACAGCAACTCATGAGTCAGATATGCAGCTTGGATAAACCGATTGTTATGTATACTTCGTTAATTAAGTATTTAAGTTATGCAGCTGAAGTAAACGCATTAACATGTGATGGTGCAAATGGTACCAAAGTTATTTATTGACTTACAATCAAAGCGACAGAGTAATGTTTCATGGATAACTTCTGTTTCCGAATGCTAGCTAATTTCAGCGTTCACAATCAACAGGTTTAACAAATTTATATATCTATATCTCAAATTATTTTGTTTTCATTGCGATTTCACCATAGTTGATAACAGAAATAATTAATCACGAAATATTCTTTCGCTTATCATACTTAGCAAATTGTGCATTAAATTTTCATTGAGTCACGCGTCAGAATGGTGTGGGAATTCAAATTAGACGAGTGATAAGTTAGTCGCCAGGTATTTAGTTTACAAGAGACGCATTTCAGGCTTTGAGAAATTAGCCAGCATTTGAATGTTCCCCAGCTAAAACGGGTCTCACGCTTCCTGGTATCCAGTTCGCTTTAGAGCATTGTTGTGTTAATGACATAGCATTTAACGAGACATGAATCCATTGTCTATCAACTCCGTATTTAGGACATCCTGTTAAAGTGCTCCAGCAACTGTTTATGAGATATGATTTACATCACATGCTAATTGCATAGCTATCAAAACTTCGCTGTCAAATATTCTGTATTGCATCTACTAAGTTCTGTGTCAATGTCTTGAATTGGATTAATGATTTGTTTATAACAATCGGATGTGACACAATTCCTATGACCTCCAGCCATCTTAATATTATAAATCATACTAATTATTTATCTATTGTTGGCTAATTTAGAAAAAGTAATGAAGAAAAAATCATGCAAGAAAACGAATTGCTTGTGCTAATTATGCAATTTAATTTTGACAAAATTAATTATATTTAACTTTGTTGTGAAAAATACGTCATGTCAAAAGAAGATCATGCATATTTTTTACACCATAAAATATTTGTTGTGCACTTGCTACCTGCTATTTCTGCAACATTGAGAATAGTTCACTTAATCGTTTCTCTTTTTAAGATCATTTACGTATTTTTTAACAATACGTAAGCATTTATAATAGAACATTTTCAACCATTGCTTTAAAATGTAGTTGAGAAGGTTATATTATTACTCCTGCTTTATAGAGTAGTTGAGGTCAATTTATAACAGTTCACAAAGTTCATAACACAATTCAAAAACTGCATAAATTGTGTGCGAAAAGAATTGAATTTATCCATATAAAATCTTTTATTAAAAAAATGTAACAAATTCACAAAATTAAGTTTTCCATAATAAATTATTATTAAGTTGAAAATACGATAATAACTACTAAATATGGGTATTACCGAAAATGACGAAAGGCTTTAAATTGCATTCAAATTAAGCTCCTCTGCGAAAAGTCTGCACTGAAAATAGCACATTTAATATCTACCTCTAGTCATATTTTCAGCACATACGTAGCAACGCCTTTCAGCACGCAAGAATTCCATATTCTTGATGTGCTGAATGCTTCTGGAATAATAATGAGAAAGTGCAGTAAAGAGCATTAATTGCATATAAATAAACAACGCTTCTGAAGTCCGTAAAATTACCCTCGAAAGCTTGAATAAATCTCACAAAATTAATTTTTTGTGAATTATGTTGTCTAATTTAGTGGTTATTCAGTTTTAAAACGTAAAATACATGCTTTATTAGTTATTATTAGACATCCGTTGATTTGCCTATTCAAAATCTAAAAATTATTTTCAGGACTAGAAAAAAAATAATTCAGCGGAAGATGACAACACTAAAAAACAGAGATGAAATGCAGAAAGATGGAGATAAAAAGAATTTTTTAACTAACAAACAAAATTCCAATGATTTCGACATTAGCGCGAGAGAGTTTAACTGAGAAATTAAACTGTTGCCAATTCGAGTATTGAAAATTCCTCTTCTGAAAAGTATCAAAGATCGGAAGACATAACGTAACAATTTTATTTATTTAAATTTTATTTTCAGTTTATGTCGCCAAAACCAAAGATAGGTATAGTTTTTGAACATTGAATGAAATAGATAATTTTAGAAGAATATGGCCGCCTTCTAGGAGGACGCCAATTTTTTGTCTTAACCGAATTGGATAGGCAATTTTTCTAGTCCATCTACTTATGGCAATTTTGCTTAATTTTTAAACAGATTGAAACGAATTTTGAAATAAATATTGTTTTGAATTAGGGCATAACAGACTTTGTTGCTAAAAATCCCTAAACCTAGTATCTATCAGAGATACAATTCAAGAATCAGGAATCAAGATGATTTTAATGTATCCCGTATTAACAAATTACATGGAACGATAGAGAAATTTAATCGGTTTGAATTATCTCAACTTCATGAAACAGAAGTCATTTTTATATAATTTTTTTATTTAACCAGTCACCAGAAAGCTGAAATTTAGGCAAACTAGAAAACAAATTATTAAATTAAGAGATGAAAACGAATGTGATGAATTTCAGAATTTTCTTCATCATTTTTTCGATATGGCAAACTTACCAATTTCCGATTTGACGCGTATGGTGTCTCTAAGCGTGCAGACTTTGACATAAGACAGAAAATCTCCGCTTTACAAGCAATAGCACCTATCTCAATTTTTTAAATTTCAAAGAGAAAGACAACTGAATTTTTCGCAATCAATATAGAATATTTCTTATTTTTTTAACATTTGATATAAACATGAGACCGCATGTTCCAACAGTATGTGAAAAAATTTAGAAACATTCATTATTGATTGAGAAAAATTCAGTTGAATCTTCCTCTTTGAAATTTAAAAAAATTGAGATAGGTGGTGTTGCTTGTTAAGAGGGGAAATATCGATTTGAAATATATTCACAATACATAAATCCAACCGCGCGAGAGAGAAGTGCAAAGACACCGCACGTATTCAAGCCAGAAAACACTCTGCATTTCTAAGAGTTTTCTCTGTTCTCTTCTTTGGTGAAATAGCACAACAGGTAGACACCAAAAACTATTCCCAAAGAGGTTTTTCCACTCCTTAACTCTGTATACTGAATGCATGTCATCTACACTGCATGAATTGCCAAGCATGTTTGTCATATACAATGCATGAATAATAAAACATGTTCAAGAATACTCAGAATTTTGCCTTATAGCCCTTTCACATTACTAGAATACGATTGCACCTCTTGTAAGACCACATTCAGTGGCGGCTCGAGAGCTCAGAATAGAGTTTCAATTTTTATTGTTTTCAATTACATTATCAACCCAAATATTTGAATGAGATTTTTTAAAAATAAAATTAAATATGCTTTTTCGGGATCAATTGGTAAAGCGGGGCAATCACTTGAAATTGGAGCTGATCAGTCGTTAATAACAGATCACTTTTTCATATCTCACAAAATAGCATCCGTTGCGCGCCCAAACAGTAGAACATTGAATCGAAAACAGGCACTCTCTGTCCGCCACGAGAACTGTGGCCACCAAAATGTCTAGTTTACGGCGGTCGCTATAGAAACAAGTTATCGTAGGAAGAATCCATTTCTAGTAGGGAGAAGTTCATTCAAATGTGCTACATTGGCGCATTTAGCTCCAAATGGACTATGTATGGTAACCGAGAAGACGAATGATCAACGACTCTTTTCACCACCTCAAACGGGTGCCAAGAATAAAACTCCGACTTCCGTCGCGTATACCTCCTATTCGAAATGGATCTTCCCTACCATAACCAGTTGCTATAGCGACCGCCGTAAACAAGACATTTTGGCGGCGACAGTTATCATGGCGGACAGACAGTAGTTGTTGGTTCTGTCCTCCGGCTGTGCTCTTAATCAGCACTATTCAATTGTCCCTATTAGCACAAGATATTGTACGATATCCTCACGATGTTATTCGATATTCTGAATACCGCACAATATCGTCAGGATATCGTAGCAATATTGTACAGCATCTTGTGCTAATAGGAGTACTATGTAATCGATACACATTTTAGCAACGAACCGCACGCTGTGGTCAAACTGACTGCTGGAGATTCTCCTCCAATCGAAGAACAAATATGGGCCCCCGAAACTCCTCCACGAAGGTAACCTTATCCTCATATATACATCCACGCCATGCTTATACTCAGGTGCTGCCTGTGTGCTGCTAGTCAGTTTGATCAACAGATGTCACATCTCTCCTTACAGAGGCGGCTCGTGAGCTCAGAAACGATGAGGGCTGTAAAAAAAAGTTTATCAAGAGAATACAATTTTAGAAGCTACTTGATCTCTAAGCAGGCCAAATTTTTAAATTCCAAATCCAGATGTGAAATTTTCTGCTTTTCAAACAATGTCAATAACCAGCATAGGACATTTTCTAATAGTTTTACTAACAAAAATTAAAGTGAATGTTGATGTGACGATTCCTCTGACGAAAATAATAATAATAATCGGAGCTCCATATATACACTTCCCACCTTGCCCAGTTCACTCGATAATACTCCTTCAAAAATGAATATCAAATAACTCATTTAAAGAAAAAATATATTTTAGGCTAAAACATATTGCATACCTTTGTTTAGTGAAACACTCTAAAAATTTGAAAGTTTTAGAATAGTATTATTTCCTTGAATCTATCGTCACAACAAACCGAAACTCATAAACAGCCAGTGAGATTGCAACTTGTGTGGGAGTGACGCAGAAAAGAAAAATATATTAAAAGAGCATCTTTTTATCGTCCAGTTGGCTCCGTGCCAGATAGAGCTGTGTTGACTTTCAACCCATAGCCCGTCTACGTTAAAGGAAGAAATACTTGTTTTTCACTCCGCATTTTCTGCTCGATGAACAGATTTCGGGGGGGGGGGGAGATTATTTTGCAGCGCAGACCTGCGTCTCTCTTCGTTTGGATTCATTTTATGTCTTTTTTTTCAATTTCTTATCACTTTTTCGCATTTTCGCAAATCATTGAACTCTGAGAGTGGAAAAGTAAGCAAATACGATTAAATGCGAAAAACACAAGTATAAAAAAGAATTTCAGGGGGTGCTGCAGCACTGCAGTCCTAATGGACGACGTCACTGGCCGTATTTTATGTCTACCAGCTGTACCATTAAGTTCTATAAAATGCTTCGCTTGCATCTTACGCAGATAACGCTTCTAGCCTCTCTCCCCAAATTAAATATTGTTCATTCTGAAATATTTTTTTGCCTCTCTTATATTTTATATGTGGAGTATTTTGGTTTTGGAGCCTCTTTGAACTTTCCTACAATCAAATACTACAGGGATAAAAATCAGGCGAACAAAAATTTGAATAATACCCATTCACACACATTTTGCTGCAAGAGGCAAATTGTAAATTTTAAAAAATGTAACTGTCAAAACTATTTTTGTGTTAAATTGTCTATTAAATACTAGGCAATCACGTAAAATGTTCATTTTTTCTTAGTTTTTAGGCTTAGTTAGGCTGCCCCCTAGTGGCGAAAGTGTAAACTATTTTTTTCTTTGTCGATGGATTCTCCGTGGTTTAAATAGTGTGTGTGTGTGGCATTGCTTTGAAATTTATATTTTACCTACCAACTATAATTCACTGCTTCCCCTATACTTTAATTATGATCACTCTGTATAAGTAGAAAAACATTTTCCTTTAAAGGAGAATAAAAGAAGAGTGAACAGAAATTCATGTATGACAATTTTGCATGAGTATTTATTTTATATAAGTTTTTATGCCCTTTGTTTCATGGTATCAGTGATCTCTGAATACAAAAAATAACGATTTTTTGTTAGAAAAAATATATATTAATTTTTCTTGAAGAAAGTTAGAAATACATATTCAGACGCTTAGAAAAGAAAAACCCCATGTAGATTATTTGAAAACTTGAACACATTAGTTTATTCACGTGACCTCAGGGTAGTTTTGAAAACATAGCAGTGCATTCCAAATACCATTTAAATGCACGTTTTCATACTCTGTCTATTACATCATCAACGTCTTTCTTCGTTCTGCAAGATGTACAATGAATCCTTAAATCATATTGCGCCAATAGCTTCACGCATATCAAGCGAACATGAATTAATCCGAAAAGGATATTGCTTATATCTTAAAGTATATACTTATTATACAATATAAAAATCTTGCATAGCTTGATTAGAGAAGATAACTAATATCTTTTAACCTAGTTTTTTAATAATCACTTTGAAAAGCAACTTTAAAAAAATTATAAAAAATTCTCTTTTCTTTTACGCACACACATCCACAGAAATCATATCATCTTATAAAAAGTAATTAGATTTAAAGTTACTTTCGGAATGCTCTAATAAATCCAAAACTTCTGAATAATTTCAGAAGGGCATATTCAGTATTATAAACTATAGATGAATGTTATTGAAAATAAATGCTGCTTACATGAAATTCGGATGCATGGTTTGTTTGGATTTCCAATTATCGTTGCAGCTGTTCAATTCACCTCCTTTGAGATTCTCTCGCGACTATCTAAGAGAAATAATGGGCTTTCAAATTATTTTAGTCACATTTCATCCTTATGTATCAAATATGCGCCCATTCACATATACTATTTTAAAATCCAACTTTTGGAGTATGGCAGTTAGTTGCTCTTTAATATTTTACTAATTTGGGTATTATTTCTGTTGAGTGATATCAACTCAATAAACATAGCATGAAAGGTTAGACGGCCAAAATTCGTCTGGTATCAGCACTGATATTAATGGGCTTAACCCCTTGCGATCAAATGTCGAGTCTAGCTCGTCGTTTGTTTTTTCTGCCATATGGTACAACGTCGAGGTTCACTCGTCACGTGATTAAAGTTACTTCCGATTATGATTATGATTTATTTAGTTAAATTTCTAGTTTATTGAATCTGTCACTATTGTAGACCCTTTCATTTCTTATGCAAGTATCAGAGATCATTATAAATATTGTTTGCCAATAAAAATAACTGGTACAAGTCAAAGCCAAATTTTATTAGTCGGATTTTATTCTTGTAAATATTAAATGAGAACATCGGTCATTTCATGTACATGATTAAATCGTACCGGAAGGGGTTAAGCCACTGATATTATAGCCGAAAGAATTCAATCT
>BGPR01008714.1:14381-60626 GCA_013235015.1 Araneus ventricosus | reverse complement strand
TAAATCTTTTACTAACACCTCTAGAAGTCATTCACAGTATACTAAACATATACTGTATTAAATTCTAGAATGATTTAGTCCTTATTGATAAGCTTTAATTATCTTTCATTTTTCTGATGTTTACAAACAATTTATTTTGCAGGGGGATTTAATTCTTGATTGCCAGCAGTATCTTATAGAGTTTGTTGTAAAAATAATGGGAGCATGTAAAAATAAAAATGTTCTCACTGTGGTTGACACGGGCAGGTAAATTTAATTCAGAATATTTGACTTTATTTTTAATGTACATTAATTTTGCTGTTTGGTTAAATTTAGTTTATATGCTTGCAGCATATCTCATGAAATGCTGGGAGGAAAGAAAGGCATGGTCAATTTCTCCACTGGTGTTGAAAATCTAATCAGTAAAGGAAAGGATGGTAGTCTTCGAGTGGTAAGTTTAAATACAGCAATAAAATTCCTTTGCACAACATTTTTTGAATAATATAGTTTCAAGAAAAAAAATGTAGTGGTTATTTATTTTTTAAAAACATTTTGAGCATCAATACTAATTGGTATTTATAAAAATATGATCAAATTTAAATGCTCAATTTTTCATTTAAAATTTTCTATTTAATTTAGTAATTCACAAAAATAAGTTGTTTAAAATATTTTCCCCCAAGTTCTCTATAAACAGTAATACTAAATTTCTAAAAGTTCCAAGTATAACACACATTTCAAAATGTTCCTCGCAAAATTCATACATTTCAATCAGTGGTGGCTCGTGTTATGTAATCTTGGGAGTGCTGTAACTTTTAATCCTTCATGGCTCATGATGCATATTTGTACCTCTTACATTTTGTCTTTTTTTTCTTTTAACTTTGAGTAGTTTTATATTTAATGAATAAACTTATAACATTTTTATCTTCTAATAAATAAGTATTTTAACAAATTAATTTTAATAAAAAAATTTAACTCAAAATTTTTTGAGCTGAAATTTTGAAAACACTTGTACGCGGAAAATTTATCACCATTTATAACTAAAAATTATCGAAAAAATCCTTTGGATTGCTAAAAGTTTCATTCAAATTTAATTACTATAAAAAACTTTTTCAATTAAATTTTTGTTTATCAATAATTTTCCTTCATTTTCAAAGTTTTAGCTCGCGAAAAATTTTTCCACTGTGGTAAAATGTTTGAAACTCTGTTTTCTAGCTCAACTGGTGCTGCCGAACTCGACAGTTCCCCTTTAGCTTAAAAACATAGTAGGAAAAGGAAGAGATAGAGCCTGCGCTCTGCAACTATGCTTGTGCGCAGGCAAAATTCGGTGTTGGAATGATCATCAGTTCTCCTTAACTTTAAGTTACTTTCTCCTTTGTGCATCATCTTTGGGTAGTGAAAAATTAAGATAGGAAACTTAGTTTTCTGCCTCAGTTTTTCTTAGCAGCTTATTTGAAAATCGAAATCGTTTAATGTAAAATTCCGTTAGATTGTTGATAGATATAAATATTAAATTTTTTATCAATGGAAACCACATGAAAAAGGTTTCAGTCTTAACTGAACAAAGCACCTAATAAGATATTTATAATATTAGTCTCCTGTCTTGTTATGCAGCAAAACATGTTAATATCAAGGAATCAAAATTGCAAAATTGTGGAAAGATAGAAAATTTAATATAATTGATGTTTTGTCCACAATAAAATGAGCTTCACAAATCAAAGAAATCTCAATTTCCTTTGAATGTAGAACTTTTTGAAAATTATTTTGTTTGTAAAATTGTTAAAGAATGGGTTCAATTCATTCAACTCCACATGATAAAAATTACTTCATATTATCTATGTGTTTTCTTGTACTGTGGAATCATTTACATCTTTTTTGTTTCTGCAATATACATAATGGATTTCCAAATAAAATTGATGCATCACATGAGGATAAATTGACCTCATTCTTTCAAACTGGGGAAAAAAAAAAAAAAAAAACTGACTAAAGTCATGATTCTGTACTTTTTCTTGGCCTTTGTGATTGGTAGACACATAGTTTAATTCTTAAATTTGTTGAAATTGTCTTATTCATATTAAAAATCTATAATAATACTTATATTTGTTTAAATAAATTCAAGTGGTTTTTAGATATAATTTATAAACAACATACATGCATTTTTAAAAATAAACAAAGAAACTTAAGATATGTTTTACTTATTTATTTTTTAATTTCAGGTTTCTGTAGCATCATGATAAATCATATGAGAGTTACAACTAATGTCGGACAGCAGTTTAGTAGCTACATTTTATTCTTCTAGCTTGACGTTGCAAAGCCATATTTTTAGATGGATTATACTTAGTAAAAGAATCACAAATTGTATGCATTCATATCTAGCTCTTATTAATATTCTAGTCTCCTCAAAAAAAGAAAGTAGAAAAGGAGGCCAAAAGGGTTTTATACGAACTATGTGTATTTATTCAGTAATTCTGCCATACAAAATGCAAATGTCTGTTTGACAGAATTTTCATGTGTTTTTTTTGTTTTCATAATTTTATCAGGCAATTTCCGAGATGTACATTTATGGTTTGTTTTGTGTGCCATAGTGAATGCAGACTTTCAAATTATTTTCAAAAGAGAAAGCCATATTTTTTGATGGATATTGTTTTTAAATATAAAATACTTAAATTATTTTCATAAACTCCTTTTGAAAATTGAATTATTTTTATAATTAAGTGAAAACTGTGTGATGTATTTGTGGATAATTAATTAACAAATGATCTAGAAAGAATAATTTTATTACTTGATATGCATTTGAATTAAGCAGAAATAATGATGCTTAAATTGATCTATGATTTGATGACCTTATATAAAATGCAGCATTTTGCATACACATATTTCTAAATTCAAATACTTAAATGCTAGTAAACATGACATCAACCTTGTTGAAATTGGTTTATAGTGTGATATTTAGAAATACCAGTGATTGTTTTTTTCTTTACAAAATATAATCATTATTAACATTTTAAAAATGCTTCATTTTTTTTTTAATGCTCATGTAATGTATAAACAAAGGTAAGTAATTCGATAAAATTCAGTTTTATCTAAAATTGTCAGGAGTTGGGAAATTTCTTATACCATAGATGTCGAAGTTTCCCTTTTAAAAAATTTATCTATTCTAAATATGCTTATTTTACAGAAAATTAGACGAGTCTAAGACTAATATATTTTAAGAATCATGCATTAGATGCAATCAACAAAAAATTCACATTAATTTGTTTTTAAAAGTAATTCTGATAATTAAATGTGTAAATTCATAGAAGTATTTCTGAATCCTAATATTTGT
Organism: Araneus ventricosus; assembly: GCA_013235015.1. Classification (NCBI taxonomy): domain Eukaryota; kingdom Metazoa; phylum Arthropoda; class Arachnida; order Araneae; family Araneidae; genus Araneus; species Araneus ventricosus. The sequence continues at coordinate 57,325 of BGPR01008714.1, read as the reverse complement.
TTCCTCCTGGTGAGTTAATTTGTTTTATTGTACATTATATCATTGTATTGATGCAAGTGCATTCGTTTATTTTTGTTTGAAACTATACTAAAAATTGTACTTAACAAGTATAAAAAATTTGTAAACATTTTGTGATATTTTTTAACATTGAATAAAATATTTTTGTTTCATTTGCTTTATAAGTAAAAGTAACTATCAAGTGACTGCAAAAATAACTGAACATTAATTTATTTTAACATATTTACAAAATATACTACATGGTATCTACGATCTCATATAATAATCAATTATAGTTGAAAATGCTGCAAACCCTGCAGCTCCGAAGATGCCTGCTTTAACACCAGCTAAACAGAAAGGAGAAAAATAAATATATAGAACAATTTTCGAAGGCACAAATCATTAAAGGATAAACTATTAAAACTTTCTTTAGTTTTCCTAAATATGGCACCTTTCAGGAATGAAAATACTTCAAACATGCTTCAGAGGAAGCATATATATATGTTTACTAAATCCATTTGATTTTTAACACAGTCAATAAATCAAATTTTTCATGCAAAAACAACATCTTAGTTCACAGATGCACAAGTGAAGCATGGTGTTCTCTTCAGAAGTCTAGATCTGAGTGAATATTAGATTATATAAGGATTGAGAAATGAGATAGATGTATAATTAAAGAGTGATTAATCAATCTATACATATTATAGAACTTTACAATCTAGATTTAATCAATATTTCAATAGAAAGGAGAGGTTGGAAAATGTAAACCTAAAGGTTTTTATATTGGTTTCAAGGATAGCCACAGGTGTTCAAATTAAAAAGACTGCATATAAAATTTCAGGATGTTATGAGGGATAATCATGATAAAATGTTTAATTTTTAGAAGTGTGTTAAATGCGTTTCTTACCTCTCAGACCAATGAGTCCTCCTGTTATGCCACCAGCCATTGTGCCATTCTTCCAGTCACTCCTCCCCCTGTGCTGTTATTAAATTATATAACAAGAATAACCATTTTTTACATAGCAAAATACCCAATGCAAAATTAACTTTTATGTCAACAGATGCAATCAACTTAGCTGATTACATCAAAGTATATTTTCTTAGCTGATTACATCAAAATGCTTCATAAATAGGTTTTTTATTATATCTTCTCACTGATGAGAACTAAATACATCACAATGATTATGCTTTAGAAATAACTGCATGCACATTAAAACTTAGATAAGAGTAGAATTGAATGGCAATATCAAGGATCAACAAACGACTAGAAAACAATGAAAGTTACATTTAAAGGAATAAATAATATAATTAGTTAAGTAGTAATACTACAATAAGATAAATGAATCTGCAATATGTATGAAACAATGACTGTGGATTTTATAGAGGAAAATGTAGGAGTTCACTGATATATTTGGATAGCAGAGTTGGACAGATCAGCTATAACTTTTAATGGACAATAATACTTATGGAGGAATCGAATGTCTTCATTTCACTAATTCGTAACAGATCTTTTCAATCTGTGAGTACCTACTATCAGACTTAAATAGCAATGATCTGATGGCAGAGATGAGATTCTGACACTAGACTAACTTCATATACAATTAGGTAAAGAAATCAACTGAAAAATTGTAACCTCTATTTCAAATTTATCCTAGTAATGTATGAAGAAATTTTTCCATGCACATATATCATTTATTACAATTATGGTACGTAAATATGCAAATAAACATTTATCTTGATAATGATAAGTTAAAAAGCACAAAATTAAATAATACATGCAACTATGATTAGCATGTTACACTACTTTATTTTTAAACTAAAAGTGGGCCCATGCTACAACATTAGTATATAATGTTTTTATTAAAAATAATTGTGTGGGCACTCGATTAAATTTTGAATAACGCAATGAAAAAATTATACTTACATTTTCAATATTGCATTCTATTGCAGCAAATAGTGCACCAATTATGGCAAAGTTTTTACCATATCCCATCGTTTTAACTTTAAAATCTTTCAGAATCATTTTTACAGTTTGCTTTTCAGGAGAAATCCCTGTATTTGGATCCATACTTGCAGAAATTAAACCCATGAAAGCACCAAATCCAAAACCTAAGGAATTACAATTAAAAAAAGGTTTTACTTCTAATACTTGGTAATAAATGCACACACATTTCTTTGATATAGTTCATAGACTATTTGGAAAATTGCATAAAAATTCTTTGGAAGGAGTGGAGTAGTAAGAGTAAGTGGCCCCAGGGCATGGTATAAACTTTTTTATCCCCTTGTCAAATTTGGTTTAAAAAAGGTCCATGGTGCCCTTTAAAACTAGCACTCAAGGCATCTATACCCCCTTGCCTCCTCTATTGCAATGCCACTGGCAGTTTTCCCAAAATTTTAATTAGTTCTTGTCAAGTATAAATTGATCACTAATTCAGACAATAGAGCATCAGCCGTATTTCTACATCAGTAAGACTGTTATGGATTGAGTAGAAACCAGTTACCAATTGCAATATGTTACGTTACTGAATTTTTCTTACTTCATTGAGATAATTAATTTGGTGAATAAATCCAACCTAAGATTTTCTTCATCTAACAATACTATTAGTAACTAGAAATTCCTTTTCTAAAGAGAGTTATAACATTTTAAACTTAATGGCTGCACATGGGGCACTTTTCAACAAACATCGGGGTGGGTAACATTTCAACACTTTTAAAATGTATCCCTCATATTAAGGAAGTATTAATTTAATTAAGTAACTTTGAGACTTGGGTAAGATGGTTTGAACTTGCATAAAGAAGCATAATAAGCCAGAAGAAAAGTGATTTCAAAGACTATGCAAGCAGTTCAAGATGGCATGTCTCTTAGAACAACTGTAGACTTTTATGGAATGCCCTATTCTACGTTAATTTATAGATTTAAAATAAAGTAAAAAGGTTGATCTTGATGATAGCATAACATTCAATACTTCATCCAACTGCTTTAACTCCAAATATACATGCCGACAAGTTTTTACCACAGATCAAGAAAACATGCTTTGTGATTTTATTATTAAAAGCTCAAATATGAACTATGATCAGACTTATTAACAAGTACAGCAGCTTGCATATGATTATTCAAAATGCCTGGGCTCAAGCACTCCAAGTAGTTGGAATGAAAATTATATAGCTGGAATTCACTGTGTAAAGGATTTTATGAATTGGCAGAATAATTGGGCCATTTAAGTCAAAACTGAAAGTAGCATAAAATGACTGGAACAAACAATAAAAACAAGAAAAATTAAGTTAACCTAAAACCAAATAAATTTTGTTAGATCACTGTATTTTTCTGTACATTTGTTATATTTCAATAGAATTCATGTTTATTTGAGGGAAATGAGTTATGTATTCGTTGAAAGGTGCCTCACCCATGGGGCACGTTTCAACTGATTTTAGACTTCAGTTCAAATGCATAATTTCACCTTTTACTTACGACCAGGAACTCTGATACAAACTGAGTAGCAGTAGATTTATTGTAAGATTCTGTTGTAACCAATGATGCTAAATACTGAAATAAAAAATACTTTCCACAAAAGTGAGGCTATATTAAAATTGTTGAAAGGTGTCCCCCTCTTCTCTACATGACAATATGTTAGCAAAGCATTGTATTAAAATTTGAAGTTATTATTTTGAATATTCAAGGAAATATGAGTATTTGTAGTAAATAATTTTTTACTGAGCATGTGTAAAATGTAACATAATTTTCCTTTTATAATTTGGAAACCAAATACATACAAATTCATCAAAATTCCAGGCGAATACCATAAGATTTAGAAAGATATCGGCATTACAGCAAGTAAAATTTTTGTTGGTCTCGGAGAAACAAAATGATGAGGGTTTTTCCACAAACAGATAATTTTTAAATTTGAATCTTCAAATAGTTTTATTGAATTTTACAAAGGTTGAATATGCTGAATGCCATACATAAAATAAAATACATAATTAATTTACATTTTGACGATTATTATTCAGAGGTTCAAGTTGAAAAAATATCAGTTGTGGAAAAACTGTTATCATTTGGTTTCTCTTAGAGACCAATAGAAATTCTACTCGCTGCAATGGTGATATCTTTTTAAATCTTATGGTTTTTGACTGGCATTTTTATATAAGCTGCCCCATGTATTTGGCTTCCAAACTGTAAAAGAAAAATTATACTATGATTCGTACATACACAGTAAAAAATTGTTTACTACAAATACTCGTATTTCTTCTAATATTCAAAGTATTTATTTCAAATTTTTATACAATACTTTGCTAACATATTGTAACGTATTCTTTAAGTTTCATACGGGGATGAGATTGGTCAGAGAGCAAAAAGGAGGAAATCCAAAAATTTGTCAAAAAAGCATGCGGAAAGGACGATATCCAAAAATGCGACAAAAAGCAAGCGGAAGGGATTATTTACCAATTTTGCAGATACAATGAAATTTCTAACACTTCATAATAATTACATTTCAAATATTTGGGAAGAAATGAATATGTGTCACATATTGTTCTCAAAACATAGTATTCTCCAAATTTCAGTTATAAAAAAAGATCCGGAGAAAATGCCATCCATACAAAATAAAATTGACTAATTTAACAGGTGCATAAAACTAGTATTTTAATGCATATCTGAGAAAAGAATTTACAAACATTTTCTGGCAAACATTTCTTTGATTGTCAAAGGACACTTCCTTCGTTTTGTAGAAGGCTCGCTTGTTTTTTGATTCTTCACTGATTTTTCAGTGACATTCTCATTAATTGGATGCTTATTTGAAGAAGGAACTCTACTCTTTAAAGAAATCTTGTGCATTTTCTTCAAATGGACATTTCTTTGTAATTTTGTTGATAGCTTCTTTGCTGCCTCTTTTGACAGCAACTTTTCATTTGAAGTACTTGGTTGTGTAACACACTTCTCCTTCCTTTTTAAAACCATTTCAGTCCTGTAACTATCTTTTGCCACAGACATGAGGAAAAGTACACTTTTCGCAGGAAAAACTGGTTCAGATCGGAAAAAACTCGGATCCTCGAAACAGGGGCAAAAAGGCGGAAAAGGAGGAAAATTTTATAAAAAAAACACAAGAGGCGGAAATCCGCCAAAAGGCGGAAAAATCTCATCCCTGGTTTCATATAATTTGGCTGAAAACTCTTTAGGTTATAAGCAAAAAACATGCGGAAAAATTTGTGACTTTTTAAAGAAAACCTTTATATATAACCCAAATACTCTTTTTACCAAAATAAATATAGGAATTGTACACAGGACACAAAAGCATTGATAAAATTTGCAGATCATTATTAGCTTGTTGTGAAATGGGATGAGCCCAAAGTATTTTCCTCTTCATCACTTTCTGGCCCTTCCCCTCATGACCAAATCTTCACAGTAAAATGCGAGTTCCGACGATTGTACTTCCTACATTTGTTGAATCAATGCTAAGTAGAGTTGCTGTACTTTGCTGAATAAAAAGGAGTTCCTACACAATATTAGGAGGTATCCCACGACTTTTGGCACTAAAATGTATAGGGTAATGAAGATTTTATCACGCACATAACAGAAAAGCAATAAATTTTGAACATATTCTGCAACTCCTAGTCTTACCAAAAATAAATGACTATGCATGTATGTATGTAGGATATTACCCATAAAGAATAATTTAATCACTGTAAAAGAAGAATGTAAGAGCTAAATTAATTTTTTGGCAATAGATGGAGCCAGAGTTCTGCTCTGTACGAACTACAAGCAGCACCCTCTTTTTTCCTAACAAAACCAAACTCCACGCTGAGAGCAGCACACCACACCACCAGCAGCCATCATGTTAAAACCTCTCTCAATCCCTCTGTAGTAAATTAGATCAGTCTTGGCACAGTTAAGCAGCCGATCTTCCCACTATGGTAACTATGTCCCGTCTAACTTTCCTTATGGCTCTCTAATCTCTAAAACCGTAATATTCTTAACCAGTAACATCTATCCCTCATTAATCTGGCTCAACCTAGTAAACATGACTTCATGTAAATTAGCTATTTTCTCGTTAACTTTCTATGTACATATCTCTTCCCCCCCTGTAAATTCTCCCTATAGTACTTTAATAAATGTATTTGTATTTAACTTGAAGTCTACTCATTAATTTTATGTAATATTTTGTTTTAAATTTAATGTAATAAAACCCCTTAAATCCCCTAGACATAAACCCGATCTATTTACCCCTTAAAGGTAACCCTTCCGTGGGCATTTTGTTTATTGAACGAAATCCCACATGTATTGCTGTTATCACAATAAAAGCAACTAAAAATTAGATAATTTTTTGTGGGGTCCCCAGAAAAATTAATTTATTCTTGTAGAAATCTATGGTTATCAAACAATTTCAAGAGGAACACTGTTTTAGACAGATTGTGTTTGTCAATCAATCAACCACAATATGTGATAACAAATTTGCATAATATCGTTACTAGAATGTTTTGCCAAAATGGCAGTGGAAAACACTTTTTAGTTTATTTTCTTGAAAATATATTTAGGTGCAAAAATACCTCTTAACCATTTGAGCCATTTATAATTATTATTTTATTAATCACTGTGATTATTATTTTTGAAGAAAAATTGCAGAGATAATTTAATGCAATGTAAAAAACTGTTCATTACTACATTAAATTGAGCTGGTGTGCAAGTTGGGGGGGGGGGGGGGAGCTTTTGGAAAACTCATACTATACTATTAACTACACTACTGGAACTTCCATAAAATATTAATCATACTTTAGTAAATTACAAAACATACTTGGTAGTGTGAATAGCCAGGTTAAAACAAAACAGAACTAATTATCCAGCTGAACAGACATTTCGCCAAAGGTGGCTAGTATTAAATGAATATAAATGTTGAGAAAAATAAATAGATACATACAGAATTCAACTGTTTTTTCCCCCCATTAAATATATATATTTGTGAAGCTTTATGTATTAATAAAATTGAGATAATTAAACATAGTTTCTAAAATTTCTGTAAAATTTTTTTCCATTAAGAAAGATCATCAACAAAACTACCCTCATTTTCTACATTTTAGAGCTATTAATTCTGAAAAATCCAATGCATATTAATAAAATAAACTTTTTTCATATGAAGTTATACATTTTAAATAAAAATGTTCTGTAGAGTCCCATTAATTCAGACTAGATGGGACCAGAACCTGTCCAGATTAAACGGAATTTGCCTTAAAATGCAGGTAATACAAGATGGGTAAAACTATAAAAATCGATGTTTTTTTCATAAGTAAGGTACATACAACTTTTCCTACAGCTTAATTTTAGTTTTCTGACTACTGTATACATACGCCTAAGTTTTTAACTTATGAGCTGATTGTATATCCCAGGGGTCAATTCAGGTTTTTTTTAGGGGCCCATTTTTGTGAAAATTTTTTTTATCATGTAAAACCTTCAATTTTAGCAGTTATATTTCTATATTTTATGTTTAATATCAAAAGTATTTCAATGAACCAAATATATGCAATAATTTAATATAAAACTGAAAAAAATACTCGTATTTATATTTCGTGCAATGCCTCATTCAAAAACTTTTAGAAAAGAAGTCAGATTAAAAAAAGGGGCTGTTTTTATGAATTTGAGTTTTGTGAAGGGGCCGTTTTTATGAATTAGAATTTTGTGAAGGGGCCGTTTTTATGAAGTGGAATTTTGTGAAGGGGTCACAAAATGGCCCCAATTTTCGCCTGGATTTATCCATGATATCCTTTTTTAAAAGTCCCGTCTGGTTTAACTGGGTGTCCAACTGAGTGGGTTCGGATTAGCAGGATTCTACTGTATTTAATATCACTCAAGGATGAATAAAACAGCCAATTTCAAACATCAAATACAGCAAAAAGACAGACCACAGAAATAGTACAGTATTTTTTATTTCATTTGCAGTTATCTGAGATATACTACTAAATAGAATACAACTAAAAATTTCCAATATTTTACATTAAATATCTGTGAATCTACTATTCATTAAAAAATTCTTGTTTTCATATTAAAATATAGGCTAGATTTATGTGATACAGTCACTGATATTTATAAAAGCAAATGCGTAGCTATCTGTCTGTTGAAACTACAGACAGACATTAGGACATAAAGTTATTAAATTAGGCACAAATATGCATTGGGAGGTCATACTGTGCGATTTTGTCAATACTTTAATCAATTAAAAATTATGCAAAACTTTGGCATTTTTTGTCAATAACTTCAAAAAAGATTACTGCTCTTAAATGAATTTTACATCACAATTTCTTTCTAAATTCCTATTAAATTAATCTATACAGTGCTACTAATTCAGTTGTCTTGGGAATTTACCTTCATTTTCACAAATTAAAAAAATGTATTTTAAAATAAGTTATAGAAATACTTTTCATTGCTGAAATGAAATAGAAAATTTTTTGATCATACGTTTTTCTTCCATTGTTAAAAACTAAGCTAAGAAGATGCTAATTTTTTGCTGGAGTCAAAGTTTCATTGTAAAGGATGCTTTGATGGAAATTTTAAGTTTTTAATAATTTTAAATTAACTACATTAAGGTTCTAGAAGATTAGAAGCAACATGAAAAATTTTTATAGCTTGTTCATTTCTAAACACTGCAGTAGTTTCCTGTAATACAATTTGGTGTATAAAGTATATTATTGCTGCGTTAGCTTGAAATTTTGCTCTCTGGTAATGAATGCAACTTTTTAATCAGTAAACAAAACTCCTCTCGTATAAAATATTGGGAAATACACACAAAAGTCCACTGATGAATGATTCACTTACTATTCTTATGTTTTTTATGAGCACATTGGTAAAACTAAAATTTAGGGTGCAGTTTTGCTTCTTTCCTCTTAGGACACCTACAGTTTTTCACCAATCGGAAGATGGTTTGCTGGTGAAAAAACATTTGTATTGGGTGGACAGTGAGCTTTTTACTGGTCTTTTGCACATACAATGCCTGTGGCATCTGAAAAGGAGAGATTGTGCATGGGATGCCTGTGGCATCTGCAGTTGGCAAGAGGCAAATTTTTTAAACTTAAAAAACATCAGTGGCTTTGCTAGCAGCAGGACCCTAGTAACTTTTCTTGTTCATTGAAAACATAAAGCTAAAAAAAAAAAAAAAAATCTCCATTTCGAGCAATCAATCTGTTGGCGATGCCACTCAGAGTTGCGCCAAGAAAAAATGTCAGAAAACAAGACCACACCCTAAACTTTAGTTTAACTGATTCACTTACTAACCTTATGTTTTTTTCATGAGCACATTTAAATTTGGCAAGCTTTTTATTACATTAATATCATTTCTAGTTAAGAATATAATTTCAAATTTTAGGTGAGATGACAGACTTGTCATTAGGGAATTAGAAATGCATGGACATAAACAGCAGAAAAGATATAAGACTTCTATAATACAGTATGCTGAATGTCCATCACAATTTGAATCTTAAAAATACTTTGCTGGGGGAAACCATTAAGACCAAGCTACACAGAAGATATTTACAGTAGAACCTCATGAATCCGAACTAATTGAGGCTGACCTCTGTTCATATTCTGTAGAATTCAGATTATCAGGGAAATCCTGTAAAATACTCTTGATATACCAGTGCAATAGAATATTGTCTTTGGGTACTCTGTGAAAAGAATATGGAAAGAGCTAGCTGTGATTTGCATAGTCAAGCAGGTTCAGTTCTTTATATCAGAAGAAAATAACCAATTTTGTTTTTATTAATTAAGGTGCTGTATTCATTCTTAAATACCAATTCAAATGTTGCTTTTAAGTTAGGAATAAACATTTGCTTTGTTTCTGATTCTTATATTCATGTTTCTGATTCTCATTTTTTTTAATAAAATTTATTAAGAAAATTGAAAAAGATGTTCAGATTATCCGAAATTTCGGATTTCCAAGGTCCCACTGTAATTGAAATTAAATAAAAGAAGTATTCATGATGAACACACAGGTAGCCACGGGAGATTAGTATTAAGGATGTAACAAATAGCGATTTGGACGAATAACTAAATATTCGGCCAAATTTCGGTCCGAATACCAAATTTTAAAAAACATTTCACTTTTGATTGTAAGTGAAATATTTTTCAAATTTTAAATTTAAAAAAAAACTAAGATTAAATAAAATTGAGTTTTTATTATTTGTATATATATATATATATATATATATTAAAGAAATGGTAAAATTTAATGTATATTTGTAATATTTTAAATATCTCAATTCCAATAATAAGAAACACTCATCATTTTGGGATTGCTTTAAAGAAATAAAAATCATCATTGCAGGACATGATACTAACACAGAAGAAAATTGAATGGATAAATTAATATTAATAAAAGTAAATTCATATTTTGAAAAAGAACTTTTAATAGATAGGATGCAATGTTCACTTAATTGGCGGGAAAAAATGCAGACAAATTTCTAAGGTTCACAAATTCAGCAAGAAAGTATCTCTCAACACCTGCAAGCATTATATAGTGGTCATTTATTTTTTGAAGCTGGTAATATATATGAAACCATATGGAATAGACTTTTATACATGATAATATGCACTTATGTACTATGCAACTTAAAATTAGATAAATGTTAAATTTTTTTTTAATAATACATGCACCAGAATGGAATTCTGCAATATTCTTTTATTAAATATATTTAAAACATTTTATCCTGAATTTAATCCGCCGAATATCTGTTTAGTATTCGACCAGAGCAAAAATTTGGGAAAGTGCCGAATAGGCAATACTTAATATTCGCTACATCCCTAGTCGGTATCATATATGTACAAAACCAAAAACCAGACATGCTCCTAAAAATGTTGAAAAATTATTGTCCTTGCATAATAATTTCAGGCTTTGCAATGATAAATTATATGCAACTAAATATACCTATGCAACTTAACATTGGGTAAATGTTAGGAGATTTTTCGATCTATACTTATAAAAGGCAATGTTTGTGTGTGTGTATGTGTGTCTGTGATGTCCAGACAAATCTATCGCACTTACAGCTATGAAATTTGGCACACAGGTAGTCAGTCGTAATGGTGACTCAATGCACCTCAAAGCCAAAATTTTAAAATTTAATCTAGAAAATTTTTTATTTAATGTTTTGTGTTGTTTTGGTTAATTTTTCGCCCTAATTTCTCAATAGACTGGTTTTGAATAATTGTACGAAAGAAATAGATAAACCATTGGAAAGAGCACACGATTTCCATTCTAATGAAGTTAGTTTCGAATTTCTAACATAATTTACTGAATTTTGGGAATTTGTTTAAAAGTAGTCACTTTTCAAAAATAAAATTTTCTGGGATCCTAAAAACTCTTGCATCCGATGTTCTAATAAAGATATCATTTTGAAAATTTTTCAGCTAATAACTGCAACGGTTCTGTCGGATTTAAAACAAGAATGGTTAAAATATCTTTTCCCGTTTTTTTTTAATTAATTTTTTCTTTGTAGTTGAACGATAGTTTTCCTCTAGCGAAGCTTCCGCCTGCGACAGCTCTCCGGAACGTTGCGGGCAATTTCATTGGCTGACGGACCAGGGTGACGTCATTACTTTCGCGTTCTGCGAAGAGATGATTTATTTACTCGATGACTTCGATTATTGTTTTTAAGCGTGTCTTAACTTATTTCTTTGCCTTTCATACTTTGCTTGCGGTGTAATAAATATCACATTGTAATTTTTTAACTTTGTTTTGGATTTAACGGTACTCGGTCGAGAGGAAAAAGAGGCGGACCAACTCAATAATATATATATATTTCTGTTTTGATTTAGTTTTTAAAACTTTCATTTATGTAAATGTATGTGGGCTTTTTTTTATTTTGTTGAAGTCCCAATTCCACGGGCAACGCCATGCACGTACAGCTAGTAATAAATATTCTGAAATGAAATTCTGCAATATATTCTTTGTTAAATGTACATTTAAAAGCACGTTTAAAAAAAAAAAATATTATGCTGAATATATTCGGCAAAAGGGCCGAATGCCAAATATTCGTTAAATCCCTAATTAGTATCAAAATAAAGAAGAAGGTATAAGAGAAGTTAGCACAGAAAAATTAGTGATTCTTGTTTTGCCTTTTTTAAAAACAAAAACATACTTGGCGGGAATAATTCCCTTTGTTGGGGGGACCATTAAGACCAAGATACACAGTTATGCAAATTTAGATTTGTTGAAAAAGTGAATTAAACAGTTGGAATTAAAGCATTTGTAAAAACTAACTTTATGAATTAATGCGTTAAACGTTTAAATGATTGGTGAAGATGTAATTCAAAACTTTCTCAGTGAATTTTTTAAGCTTTTCTCTTAGCTTAGTTCGATTATTTTTGCAACCTATTCGTTTAATCGTTTTCAGTAGGACCCAGGAGATCCTTTTGGAGTCCAGCAGAAAATCATCAAAAAAGATTTTCTACAGAATCCTTCACCCCAAAAGATTTTCTTCTTTTCTAAAATTTCAAATGGTAGGATCAACAGCAAAATGTATTAAAACTCACCAACAGCACAGCTTGTTATGGTCTTAAAAGTGCAGCTTTCAAAAGCCGCTTCAACTCGTAATTCATCTTTTGATTTAAACTGATGTCCAGCCAGGCTCACAGGCAAAATTATTCTGTCACTTATCCTTTTAGAGGGATCAAGCAATAAGAGGGAAAGTTTATCAAAATCAAGTTTCGAACTTTCTGTTTGACTGTTATTTCCCGAATCCATTTTATAAATCTACTCGATTGAAAAATGAAATTACAAGAATATAACAGTTTAAAATATCTTATACACTCAATTATTTAAAAAGGTAATTAATTGAAATATTCAAAAACCACTCGTCGAAAACAACACAACCGATAAATTTTCACATGGTAAACACACTTCTCTCAATTCAAAACAAACCATGACCTGTATGACATGAACGTTACAGTTAACGTCTGTATGAGGATCAATTTAGATAGGTTGTTCAAAATATAGAAGCAATTATGTGAAGAAAGCAATTATAAAGTAATTAATCTTTCGGAAAATAAAATTCTAACAATATATATGTGTAACTCTTTTATAAGAAGCAACAATTCTATAAAATGCTTTATTTCAGATTTACGAGCAAAAGGACACATTGTATTGTTAACTGTTACCCGGTAATTACAAATTTGTAAATAAAAAGCGGCAGAAATGGCTGTCGATTTGACAACGGGATCTTATGATGAATCTGGTGTATTTAATAAACACAATGAAGCTCCGAAATCTGCTTCAAAAAAATCTATTGAAGATGATATGGGTTGCCTAAAAACCTTCCAACTTGTAAAAGTTTTGAAAGAATGCTTGTCTACAAAATCCATTGTTGTAGAAGGTCGTTTTGCCGGAGATGACAGGCCCGCTATAATTGTAATAGAGAAAACCCCATTCGACAAGAGAGATATTTCTCAGTTATTCACATCAGATTCACGATTAGAATTAAAATTTTGGAATAACATTTATGGAAACTATCATGTGTACCCTCAAACTGGCTTCAATGGTAAGTGGTTGCTTTTGGTGTTTGCCTGTGTAAATTAGTTAACTGTCAAGAGGAGATGACTGTTTTTGTATTTCTCTGCTCAGCACTTTTCGAAGATGTATCGAAAACAGTAGTATTAAAAGTAGTAAATTGTGTAAAAATTTAAGTATTTTCGTTTTAGAAGGCATTTAAATGCTTAGTTATATTTTGCTTTGATTATTAATTCAATATTGAATGTTGTTTAAAGTTGGAACTTATTATTATAAAAGCTTTTTAAATTGACTGTCTTAATTAGCATTATCTAGTGTATAATTTATTAAGGTGGCATATATATTTATATATGTTAGTTGAAAAATCATTTATAATGCAATAGTAATATTTTTATTCTTGGTGCTATCATAAAATATTTAAATTCTTTCTGTAAGTAAATTAATCCCATTCTTTGAATCAGAGGTGTAAATAATATCTTTTCAGTTGTAGAGTTTATATTCCTTAGCAGTTACATTTTTTATCTTTCTGCCATTGAAAATTCCTCTGCCGCTTGGCATCAGAATTATGAATAACATCTTGGATTATTTTAGAAAGGCATAAATCTGTCACATGCACTTTTATAAATATTCTCAAAATCTGTAAACTTGCTTTAGTTCATCCATACTTTTTATAGAGAGATGTGTTATTCACAAGACGTATAATAAAGAATCTTTCAATGATGTAAATTCAAAAACCGTTTCTGTCTCTGCATTGTTTTAAATAAATATATATTTATGTGGGTTCTTTTGGTTTTTGTTTTCCTATCTATTGCAAAAACTGATTATTAAGGTTTTTAATTTTAACGTCTTCTAAATTTAACTGCAATCGCAGAATTGTTTTCTTTTTCAAATGTTTTTGCATCGATTATAAATTTTTGTTTTTAACTTTTTATATTTTCCTTAATTTGATGGTATCTATTTTTAAATCTATGCTGTCTTGACAAAATGAAACAAACATCCTTCAAGATTTGTATACAGTACATTTTTTAGCATTACTGTATGATAAAAGTACAAGGGTCATTCCATGTCAAGTGATCCAGGGCCGGTTTGACCATTTTATAATCAAATGATTTTTTGTATGTTGATTCCTACATAATTAGAGAGTACAAAAAGACTAATTTTAATTTTTTATTTTTTTCTGAATTCCGATGACAGCCATTTTTGTTTTCCGATGACAGCGATTTTTGCATTGGGTTTGCGTTAACTTATATTACTCGGAACTGGTGAGCCCGAGGACCTTTAAAGTCCTTTAACTTGATTTGTAGATAAATATCAAACATGATATTTTTTCAGCAGTATAATAAATACGCTATAAAGGATTTATCTGTAAAAATTTCAGATTTTTAAACTTTGTCCCAACAAAGATATAAGGTATCAAAATTTAGATTTTGCTGAAATTTTCAGATTTTGAAAGTCCGTAACTCTTACAAGAAGCAAATCTCAGGGTTGAAATTTTTTAGAAATACACCTACATTAAGGTAGCTACACATCCCCACAAAAGTAATATGGAGAATAGATTCCTTTTGGGAATTATTTTCCTTCAAAAATTGAAAATTTGTCATTTTTAAAGTCAAACTCTTAAGCTGATTTTTGCTATTTGGAATACAATTTTCCTTAAATGTGTATTAGAGATAAGAAAGGCTGTATCTTCCTGAATAAACTGGTTTTTGTTTCATCAACCTCTGGTTCATCAGTTCCGAGTAATATAAGTTAATGCAAACCCCTACAAACACAAAAATCCGCATGTTTTGTAAAACAAAAATGGCTGCCATTGGAATTCAGAAAAAGATAAAAAATTAAAATTAGTCTTTTTGGACTCTCTAATTATGTAAAAATCAACATACAAAAAATCATTTGATTATAAAATGGTCAAGCAACCAATTATTTTTTTTCTGGATCACTTGAGATGGAATGACCCACAAATGTTTGTTAGAACATTTCAATTAAATTATATATCTATCTGAATAAGTATATTAAGCTAACACCTAATAGAATAAGAAGGATAGGTAGAATTCTTATTAAGAACTAGAAGATTTGTGCCCTTGTAAGACAGGCTATTTTCGCTTGCCAACAATATCTCGAATCTGATTGTCACAAATTTACTAACGAAAGTTGTTGAAGAAAATCTCATGCAGATTGCCAGTGCTGAAGAAATTTTTAAAAAGCATGAAAAACAGAACTTATGTATCAATTGACACTAAATTTTGCTTTTTCCGAGTAAAAATAATGCAAAATCCACTAACAGAAAAAAAGGCATTACTTATCAAATATATATATAAAAAAAAATGATGAATTGTTGAATGAAAATCTTTAAGTGAAAGGAGCCTTTTTCAGTGTAAGAACGGTTAAGGAATATTCAATTCCAAAATTAAGTACGAAAAAGAAAGAACCCTTTTAACAAAAACTAAACTATTCTAAATTTTTCTGCATGCATGAATTAAATATAAAGAAAGTAAATGAACGATACATCGTAATTCAACAAAAAGATAATAAGAAAATAAATTCATTCTAATATAACTTCTATTTAATATTAACAGAGTTCAGAACTCAAAATACTGAGTTTCCCTTTCAAAGATAAGGGAAATTCACTTCCCCTCTCAAAAACCACAATGACAGCTGGCACTCTCTGAATTCTAAGAAACCCCTCCCCTGTTCCCCAAACCTCTCTGGGTGAGCAACCGGGCGTGAAATCAGTCGCACTGTGTCTGGTCTGAATCTCTTTTGGCACGCAGCCATGCCCACATTCCTGAGCGTTAGAGGCCTTTTCACAGTTTTTATATTATCGATTCTACCTAATCTTCCTGAAAATTTCTGCAGATCTTCACTAATTATGACCCATAGAATTCAAAAGTTTATATACAGGGCGAGTTTGACCTAATATGTCAAACGAAAAAGGGTGATAGAAGGGTCCATGGGAATCATAAAACACTATAGCAACACTGTCCCATCTCTAACCGTTTGCAAGTTATGGCGAATAAAATGATTTTGTTAAAAATCATGAAAAAAACCAAATTTAAAAAGTTTTTGGCAAATCTACATTTAAAAAAAGTACATATTCTGAAAGAGCAGTTAAAATCCATTTGATGACACCATTTTCATCAAAATACCTGGATTTAAAGCTGAGTTACAAGTGCAGAAATGTTGGCGAAATACAAAATCAAATTGTCACCAAAATCTTTAATATTGAATACCCCAAACATTGTTCAAGCTAAGATCTGTCAAATTTACCAAAAACATGTCCATTCTATCAGCTTTGTATGCAAATAGGTTGGAACATATCCGAAAGAGTTCATAGTGGCGGATTTGCATACATTTCATTTATCCACCGTCCTTTCATGGTGACTTTTTGTCGAATCTCTATTTCGATGAACACCGATTTCAGTGATGTATTGCCAACAAAAGACTTAAATTTCTCCTGAAATAAAACACTGATATGGTTTATGGCAGGCTCATTTGAAAGAATGAGCCTACCATAAACCATATCAGTGTTTTATTCACTCATTGAATTGAATTTTTAAGGCTTGGATAGTTTTATATTTCTGA
This sequence comes from Araneus ventricosus, assembly GCA_013235015.1. NCBI lineage: Eukaryota > Metazoa > Arthropoda > Arachnida > Araneae > Araneidae > Araneus > Araneus ventricosus. Next base: position 40,268 of record BGPR01008714.1, on the reverse strand, counting down.
TTATTTATTTTGCCTTTATCTCATTTTGTTTTGGTTCTATTTCCTGTTATTAGAGTTAATGTTTTAAACAACTTATGATTCATTATCCTCCAAATATGTAAAATGCTGAAATTCTTCAAAATTTACTTAATCTAACAAGGAGAGGGCACGACTTGGGAAATTCAATTCGTGATGAAACTTGGCATATTAGCAGCATACCATTAGGGTGTTCACCCATTAATCTAAAAAAATGCAATGCCCAGTCAATTCGGAGGAAATGGCCCTCAAACTTTGAGCACAACTTATATACCAGTAACTCTTCTCGAGAAATCAGCGCTCTGATAGCTTAGATGTCAGCGTACTCGATTACCATTCGCTAGGTCCGCAGTTCGGTCCGGGCTGCGTTTTTTTCAATATTATTCCAAATTAAATTAAAAATTTTAAAAATATATTTTAAATTAAAACTTTAATTATTTTTGTGCAGAAAATAACTTTCTTGACACCTTTCATTTTCATGAATAAGTCCTTCATCACTCACAATAATTTTTTCAGCCAGGATGGCCAAAGTATTTTGGAAAATTTCTTCACCCATCAACATTGCTTCATGAGAAATTGAAGCTGAAGATTCTGATGAAATTAAATTATTTTGAGCCAGTAAACATTGATAATAAATAACAGCATCTTTTAATCTCAACTTTGACACTTCACTGTATAGTGTATTCTTGTGTGTTTCCATCTTCAACCTCCGACACACTAGCAGTGTTATAATTCATAGACATTTTCACTTTAGAATATTTTAACTCTCTGTATTGTGCTAATTTAATCAAAAAACAATGCTAAACACTTCAAAATCCAAGGTGAATAACCTCGTTTGTTCATGCCTTCTATAGGAATAGAAGTAAAAGCACTGTCGAAGCATTTCATACGATAATGAGTAAAGCCATTTATCCATTGGTCCCTTTTCAATTATTGAAATTTCGGACCATCTGCCTACGCATTTAATAGATTAACAGCTGCTCTCTGCTATTTTTATTCCAGCATTAAAATATTGGATAATCTGCATATGTATTCAATATATTAACATCTGCTTTCTACTGTTTCCAAGATAAAATAAGAACGAAGAATTTGTGAATATAAAAATGCAATAATTTAAAACTTTCAATGAATTTAGAATGAGAATTTTAAGTATAGTTAATATTTATCACCATTAAAGATGTAATCATAATTATTTTGCTGTTTATATATTTGTATTATTATTTTATCTGTAATTCAAGTATCATATAAATAAAGTTATTTTCTGCATAAAAATAATTAAGGTTTTGATTTAAAATATTTTTCTAATTTTTAATTTAATTTGGAATAAGTTTGAAAAAAATAAGAATAAAGAAACCTCAACCAGGACCGAACTGCGGACCTTCCGAATGATAAGCGAGTGCGCTGACATCTGTACTATCTGAGCACTGATTTCTCGAGAAGAGTTACTGGTATATAAGTTGTGCCCAAAGTTTGAGGGCCATTTCCTCCGAATTGGCAGGCCATTGCATTTTTTTAGAATGATGGGTGAACACCCTAATGGTATACTACTAATATGCCAAGTTTCATCCCGAATTGAATTTCCCAAGTCGTGCCCTCTCCTTGTAAGTATGTTCTGTTTTATTTGTTATCTTCAGATGTTTCAGAAGATTGATTCATGTATTTATTGATCATTTTATTATTTCTTAAAAGTATTCATAAACACAAATAAATTCCTTTTGGATTGACTTAACTTAAAACTGAAATGATTAATGTCCTGTTTATTATATTGTGTACTGGATATTTTAAGTTTGATAAAACTGGAAAAATAACTACTGATATACTTTGCCTGAGTTTGTCGCTAATTTTTAGGGCTTTTTGTGCTAGGCTGAAAATTTTTAAAGTTGAGTAGTAACCAAAATATTTTGATTAAATAATATACTGAATTATTCTAGAACAAGAAAATGCATTGGAACATTGTGGTTTTACAGAACTTTTTAAATAAAAGTTGCAAATTAAAACAGTTTTGATACTTTATTTTTTTACATCTTTTTACTTTGACAAAGTGTTGATGTGGCATAAAAGTTTGGAGATTTATGTGCCAGCTTAAGGGTCATCCTTATCGTTTGAACACAATTCAAAGTTTTTAATACCTGTCCGAAAATAGTTCTTTAGTACCTTCAAAACAGTAATAAAAATTTAAAGAATCGGTCATACTTTGGCAAAATTTAATAAAAATGAAATTGGCTCCGATTCAGGTGAAAGTAACAGATTTGAAAACATTTGAGATTTAAACTTAGCCGTGATTTAAATATCCAGTTTTTCAGAAATAAACTCATAGTTAAAATGACTGGGAAAAGTTAATTAAATTGTCCATTATTTTCACTAGAATATCTTTTTTCCAATGATTTAATTGACCTAAAGCACAACCTGTGATAGGATTAAACAAGCTGGTGACTGGAAGCATTAATTTCAGTTATGTAACTCCCTTTTTCTCTTTGATTGTCGTGCAGTTTCTGTATTGTTGTTCGTTGAATATGAAATGGTGGTAAATCTGTTATGCACATCATTAAAGTTGTTTTTTATGATGAAGAAAAGAAAATTAAATTTTTTTTCCAAGTACAGTGCGTGATCATTTAGACTGATAACAAATTTTATGATTGGTTGTATGTGTAAAATTTGTAGAGCTATATCTGATTTCCACCTCAACAAGAGACATGAAAAGTGAAATTGGGATACCAAAATATTTTCAGGTGCAGCAGTAAACAGATAGGGCATGCAGATAAAATTGGAAACTAGAATGAAAGTGTGAAGTTGTGTATATCTATGTAGGTTTTCTGGAATGATATTCTGCCTATAACCTTATTTTTTATGTGTGCTGCATAATTGATTTGCTTTCTGAATTTTTGTGCATGTTTTTCTAGACTTTTTATTTAAAAAAAAAAATGTTTAAAAAAATGGAATGTTGAGGCTTGTGCTTACCGTAGAAAGCAAGTATACTTATATGCATTATTGCTATTATGTACATATATAAGTAAGTAAATTCGATTGCATACATATATATAAGTGGTAAGAATTGGATGATTTATTTTTTGGAGCGAAGTGCATTATGTTTGTTATTCATTCACCAGTTATATTGAACTTGAAGTAAATATTGGAGGGGACAGGACAGTATTCCTAGTCTGTTTTAAATTTTTTGATGCATTGAACTTACTGCTTATCCAGAAGTCTTTAAATTAAAAAGTTGCCGTGTTTTGGCATTTAGCTTGTCAGGTAGCACTGGGGGCAAACAGTATATATGCTTGACTAGCTTTTATCAACTGTATATTAACTAAATTGTGATGTTTATTTTATTTTTAAATTATGCCTGTCATATACGTACACACTGTTTATAGTTCTGTTTTTCATTATTGTTTTCCCTCTCTATTCATTTTAGGCATTAGTATGCAGGTCATTCATCCAGCAACTGAAAGTGACTTTTTGAAATTTGTTGAAGTGCCTTTGGTTATGGTTAATGAAAACAAAGATTTGTATGAATCTGCTGTTCTTCCTTACTTTAAATCGATTTCAGAGAAGGTATTGCTACTTTTTTTTACACTTAATTTTAATTATGCAAAATATTTTTTGTTTAATGTAGCTTGATCTTAGATCATGATGAGAAGTAATCTTTTTGATGTAATTTTCACTTAACAGTCATACATATGCAAGAGAATAAAGAAAGTATTATATTGCTGATATGTCTTTTCTGTGATGCGGTTTATGTGGATTAAGAAGGTTTTCCTTGACTTCATGCCTTTTGAAACTCTTAGCACTTTAATTTATTTTTACAATTTTTGGTAACTTGTGTCTAAATTTCAAGTTTGATTAATTATAGCAAAATTCACCAAATTGTTTGTTTTGAATACAACTGCTCTGTGTTGATAAAAATATTTGGATGAAACAAAACATTAATATCTAAATTGCAAACATTTTGCATTGCTGTTTTTTAAAATTAAATATTCCATATTTAAGTGGATAATAGAAATAGATCTTTTTTATTCAGTTTTGTGGGTTTTAAATAATTATGTAATTTTTTCAGTTTCCAATAGGGTCAGGTGGGGTAAAATGGGTCACTTTTTAGCTATTTTCACATTCAAAGATTTATAGCAATAAAATCATACAATTTTCCTGTTTTTTTCCAATTGCATCTTGACATTACATTCCTTCAGGACATTTTTATGCAATTTTAACAATTATTTTTTAATTATAAATTAATTAAACTTAGCTTGAAAAGCTTTGACTCATTTTACCCCATCTTGGGGTAAAATGGGTCATAAATGCAAAATGATGCTTAAAGAATATATTTATTAGGAAATACATTAAAATAAAAAGGTGGTCTGTTACATAATCTGATAAACAATACAATATTCAAATTTTAAAGTAGTATTGTTCACGGTTATTGCAAAATGGCTCTTCTAAAACTTTTACAACATCAGTTTTTTTCTACTCTATCAATGTCCTCTTTTTTCAGGAAAAACATAAAAATCCCCTATTCTTGATTTGTTTACATACTTCACATATATATCAGCACCATCAATATGTGTGATTTGACCAACAAATCTTTTCAAAGACTACCCATTTTCCAGGTTAAAGTTCACTTATATTCTTGACCATCTTGCAATCAGATCAATTTGTTGTGGAGCGAGATTTTTTTCTGTTCATGTTTTAACTGTGGCTTTTCGAAGTTCATATTTTTCTTTTTCAGTCGTTCCAATTGTTCCTCATGAAGACGTTCAATTATATCGGGTTCTGTAATTTCTTCTCTAGCTCTGTGTTGGACTCTTTTTCTTTTCTTTTTAGAATTAATAATAGCTTTAGTGGCACTTGAATGTACAGGTGATAGAGTTGTTAAATTAGCATTGTTTAAATTTAACACTGTTTATATGTAACAATTTAAAATTAAATTTATAGTTTAAATTTAACAAAATTTACTGCAGTAGACCTATACAAAAAAAAAAAAAAAAAAAAAAAAAAAAAAAAAAAAAAAAACAGGTAAGCCTAACTATGACCAGTGATGTGGGGTGGGTAAATACCCAGTGGGTAGGTAAATATATTTTAGGTATATACCTGGGTATTTACCCAAGGCCTGGGTAAATACCCAAAAACTGGGTACTTTGAGGGGAAAAAAGTTTGAATGGTGATTTACAATGAAACATATAAAATTTGTGAATTCTCAAAAATTTTATATTTTGCAAAAAAAAAAAGTATTTGTGAATAGTGATTCAAAATTAAGCATAAAATTTATAAATACCCAAAAACTGGGCATTTTGCAAAAAAAAATGTATTTGTGAATGATGATTCAAAATTAAACTTATAAAATTTATAAATATCCCCAAACTGGATATTTTGCAAAAAATAACAGAAAAGCATTTCCGAATGGTGATTCAAAATGAAACATATTAAAATTATAAATATCCCAAAACTGGGTATTTTGCAGAAAAAGATATTTGCGAATGGTGATTCGAAATGAAACAAAAATTTATGCAACATACTCAAAATCTGGGTATTTTGTAAAAGAATGTTTAACGAAAAGTATTTATGAATGTCAAAATTAAACATACAGAATTTATATATTTAATGCATAGTTTATAAAATTTTTAAATTAAAGTTTTGACCAAATTATAAAAAAAAATGCTATCAGGAATGAGAATGAAGTATTCTAAAACTTAAACGGGATCGGAGGATAATTTACTTTTTCTGGTTTAAAACTATGACAGTAATAGAATAATAATTTTTAACACCGCTTTTGTTATATAAACATCGCCAGTGCATCTTGTGATTCTTAATTTACTCATATTGCTATGCTCTAAGTCAACTATTCTTGTTTTGATTAAGTGAGTGATTATATTAATGAGACGTTTGGCCACTACGTATGATTTAGCGTGCAGCAGGCTCCACACACGGCGGATCTTCAGTGTAATCGGGTTTCGGGCCTGCGACCCTCCGGTTCCGAGGTCGAGACTTTACCATTAGGCCACCGTTGCCTCTTACGTTAAAAAGTAAAAATAATAATAAAATGGGAAAAAATTACCTGCTTCTAATTTTTAATGTTAAGAAGGATAAAAGTATCCAATGTAAGTACTGTAATGTTGAATACAAATGTGCCAATGTAAGCAAAATGGAGAAACACAAAAAATATACAAGTCCTACTGGTTTAAAAAAAGGTTTTGAAAGGGATAAAATTGGTAATAAATTTTCTTTTAATCAAATTCCAACCTTGACAACTACACGAAATTTGGAGTTTCAAGAATATTTAAGTATTGATGTTCATGATCCAGATGAACCCCGATTAACCAGTAAACTGTGTGTGTGTCTAATACATTGTCAAATAATACAACAGTTTCTGCAACAAAAAATTCACATTTCTTGTTGCTAAAATCTTGTTACAAAGATCACATACCTTTGTTGAAAGAAATGAGTGCATATTATTTTCAGAATAATTCACTTTTAAAAACTGTTAAAACTGCGAACTTTTCATCAGCAATATCTGGTAATTTGACTAATTAATCCAAAAATAATTATAAACAATTGTATCTTCCATTTTAGATTCTACTATCAGCTATTTATCATTTTCAAACCAAAATCGACATTTTCTTTTTTTAAATTTAGATAAAATAAGTCGTTTTTTAAAAAGAAGCAAATGCATTATTATTCATTTACTCTTTTTAATTAAAAAGGATTGACATTTAGGCCACGTATTTTATGTAAGATCCGTGATATAGTATTAAGTTTCTGTTTTTTCTGAATCATTTTTTTAGTTTTCATAGAATTTAAAAAGTTGTAAAAGGCTCATATGTTACTGGTTTTTCTTTTTTTTTTTACCTTACCTTATGCTCAATATAAATTCTATACATATTTATATTATATAGAAACATTATATTTCACAGCAGTGCCTATATTTTATATGAATAGAGTTAACTGAAAAATAAATACCCAGGTAAATACCCATTTTGGGTATTTACCCGGGTAAATACCCAGGGTATTTACCCTTAAAAATAAATACCTGGGTATTTTACATCACTGACTATGACCCATTTTACCCCATCTAAAACAGATTGAAATAAAAAAAGAAAATATTTAATATTTTTCTTATTTGATTGGCTTGAGATGTTTTCCAAAGCTTCTTTTATGAGAAAATACTTCAAATTTGCACTGTTATTTATTAAAATATAGGGATTTTCAGAAGTTAGTAAACCATGTATTTTGCACACCACCATCCACAGCTTGTAAACAATTCTTCTTCTGTTGGAATATTCATGAAACTAACTTTTTTGAAAATGAAAAATGTTGCCAACATATTGATAAATAATATTACAAATATTAGTTTAAAAAAATCAATTTCAATTTTATTTACATTGAGTTATTTATAAAATGACCCATTTTACCCCACGACCCATTTTACCCCACCTGACCCTATTTTGTTTTGTGAAATTTAGTTCCGCTCTTTTTCTTGTGCATATAAGGTAGTATTAATAAATTAATCCATTTCTGATATTGTGAATTTTTTTTATATAAAAATTTTACATCTGTTAGAAGAGCACAGATTTTAAATCATTCTTATCCACATATTTTGTTTAAAACTAATTTGAAGCTCTTCTTGAAATAATATTTTTTGAATCATTGAAAAGTTCATTTAATATTGCTCATCTTACATGGAAAAAGTATAATGGCTATAAAGAAGCACATTTTCAAATCATGTAGAGAATGCTTTGTTTGATTTGATCTAATATGTAAAACCTAGTGGCGGCTCGTGAGCTCAGAAACGAGGAGGGCTGCAAGATATTATTTATCAAGAGAATAATAATATAATGTGATTTCAACTGAATCTCTTTTGTATAAATTTATATTCATGGTTCCCTTAAAGTAATTTTAAATTTCAAATTTTCATAGATATTTAACCCATGTTCTCTCAATAGCCTTACACCTATTCTGCCTGAAAGTGTCATGTAGCATACAATTGCCCATTGTTGGCATCAACTTTACTCTCTTATTCCTCTTGCAAAATATGCATTTGACTTTAACTTTAAAATGTCACAGCACATTTTGCATCCAGGAGCATGTGAGCTGGATGAAATTATACTGATTAAAACATATCATTAAACACTAAGATGTTACCTTAGCTTTCAACAATGGAAGAGAAACATGCAAATAAATATTTGTTTAAAAAATGAAAACGGTTTGAATTGTGTTGAAGAATGAAAAGTATTGTAAATTATACCAAAATATATTTTTTAAAAACTATGAAAATTAGAGAAAAAATTGTATGTCAACTTAATAGATATCATTGTAAAGCTAATTTTTTGCACTTTCAGATAGTGTAAAAATGATTTTTGTGTGGTAATATTTTTAAGTAATTAAAATTCTAATTAAATTTTAAAAAAGGGCTCTGAGGTGTATACTCCCACCCTCCTTAGTATGTTTGTTCTAAATTTCATAGCTCTAAGTCCTGCGGTCTGGCCTGTAGAACGCCAACACGCACACACACATTCTCCTTTATTATTAGTAGCAATTTATTCTTTTGGCTTGTTGTTATTATTTTCATCTGAAAGTTTAAAGCTGTTTCCCAATGCTCTTAAATACTAATATCACTGAAATAAAGATACAACGAGAAATAAAATATTTAAGTGTTGTTTTATTATTTTGAAATCATAGCTTATAATTTTTTATGTCAATAATTGTAAATAAATTTGGTTGAAACTTGAAAAAAGTTTTCAACTAATTAAAATTTCTTAGTTCAGTGAAACAATGATTACAGCAGTACTCATAAACATATATGTAAAGTAAAAACCTTATGATGGAATTAGAATTTATAAAGTATTTATTTTATGTAAAAAATATTACCTTTTGTTTTCAAATATATTTGAAGTATTGTTTTGATATTTTTCTTTTCTTTTAGAGTCAGGATTATACTAACAATTCCAGTGATGAAGATAAAATCCTTTATAAGGATTCAGGTGCAAGCAACAGTTTTGTCCTACTAAAAGATGACGTAGAAAAGTGTTTGTGTACAAGCACTCATTTCAGAGCTAAAGCTGTGGCTTCACAGAAAGATCTTTTATCTTTGAGGTGTCTTAGTGCAGCAGACCTTCCTTTCCTGATTAAGTTACAAAAGAAATGTCTGGTAGGTTTCAATTACTTTTGTACCTTTGTAATGCTGTGCACGGTTGTCGCCACTTCCGACAGCTTTAACTAGTCTTTAGATGCTGTTATTACAGTAAATTCTCAATTATCCGGCATTTTAAGTATCCAGAAAAAAATTAGAAAATGAGTTTTTCTAAACATTTTACATCCACTCGCTCGCACCGTTCCATTCACGCGGGCAATTTATTTCTGGAATGCAACATCTGCTCCGCTTGGAGGGGGGAAGCAATATTACAGTACAGTACAGACTTGTTTTATGGCGGGTTCAAAAGCAAAAGTGAGAACCAAAGAAAAAAAAAAAGGCCCTCACACCTTTACATAAAAAAATGGGAACTAAACAAAATCAAAAAAAAAAAAAAAAAAACTTTAAAGGGACAAAATTGTAAAAAAAAAAATTTATCTACAATTTTTCCTGTCTCAACTATTTGGACTTTTCAGTTGTTTAAAAACTGAATGAAGTTATTTGTGAAGCAGACCATTATCTTTAAAATAAAACTAATAAATACTAAAATTAAAGAACTAAAATAAAATTTCAGTTCTTTAATTAGCTTTTATTTGAATTCTTTCATGTTTGTGAAGTTGGAAGTTTTTAATGGATTTTTCATTTACTTCTTGGTATACTAGAGTTCTGAAATTTTTTTTACAGTTGTGTGTTCTTAATGACAATAGAATATTTTTAGGACTTAATTACCAGTTAATCAATTAATTTTAATTACATTTACATTCCATGTGAGGGGTGCCATCTAGTTTCGAGTTTGAGAAAAAAATCGTTTTTAAGATTCCGTAATAATAGATTACGAATTAAGTTGAATACTAAAAAATAGAAAGTATTGAAACTGAAATTTTTTTAAAAAAACTTGCTTTAATTTTTTGTGCTGAAAAGTAGGAAATTTTCATCAAAAATATGGACATTGTTGTGTCATATGGCTGGGTCTTAAAGGAGAGACCACACAGTAGCTAGAACAACAATGTTTATTGAATACAACTAAAGAGAGGGCCTTTATATGTACTTGACAGCGCACGCAAGGATACACCACAGACGTCAAAACAAAATCATAAAGCACGAGTTGCTGAAAACAGTACTATAAACAAATTAAATCGCACTGAATATCATAAGGAAGAAAATTCCTAAACGTTCATTAAAAATTAAAATACTGTAAAACTTCATTGCAGCCATCCTCTGTTCCTTTTCAAATTGGACATTCAGAGGGGTTTGTCATTCTGAAGGGTTTTTATTTTCGGTAGAAAAAAATTAGTTTTAAAACAAGTCCTGATATATTATTTCTGATACTTTGAATTTTGAGATTTATCTAAAACAAAGGTACTTTATTTGGAGATTTCTAAATTAAAAAAAAATCATTTATTTTATTTTTTGTTTGTATCTTTAATTTTTATGGAAGTATCTATTTGTTTTCAGTTTTGTTTTTTTAATTGGAAAAGTTAATCCCTAGATTCGTCATTAGGTGTTGAGAAATGGGTAATAATATCTCATTTTTGTAATTTAGTTGACATCTGCTATTTTGCAGCAGATGTCAACCTTTTTTAAATTTGATATTGTTTTGAAGCTGTATCCTATTCATTGCTGGCGGAAAAGTTTTTGCTGTTTTAAGCATCTACACTTGTATTTGCCTTATATTGAAGCATTGTTTCTCTAACAGGGAATCTGTTTCACTCTTGAACTTCTAAACCATTCCAAAACAATGTCATTTATGTCAGTATACTTTTCCTAATGCATTTGTTTGACATCATGAACTTTTAATTTTGCATTCTTTTAAAATCACATCTTTTTCTGGAGTGATTTTTTTATTTGCTTTCTACCACAATTGAGAGATTTGGCTTTCTTGCCAATTTCCCATTTTCATATTGATCAAAAACTCGGAAAACTCACTTGGACATTGTTTGGAGATCAAAAGGCTATGCGTGTAGCGAAAAATGGCTTATTGCTTTGTGTTTAGTAACCACAGTCACTCGAATCCCCTACCCCATTATAGGGCGAAGCTCACTTTTCTCTCTACATTGAGAAAGGGATGATTAACTCTATTGATGTGGGAACATCAAGCAAAAGACGATGCCTGTCCAAATGTCACTGCAAAATTTCTACCCCTTTTCATTAAGTGTGATTGATTCTCACCCATCGCGCACTCTTTTTTCATTAGAGTGGCTTGCCCAGGTGGGTTGGGGGGAAAGGGGTTTTTTTCTTAGAATTTGGACAGTGCCAGCTGTCATTGGGGGTTTTGAGAGAGAAGGTGAATTTCCCTTATCTTTGAAAGAGGAAATCGGACGTTCCCGTATTTTGAGGTCCTCTATTCCAATGGTCTTAGGAATTGGAGTGTTGATTTTGATTTGACTTCCTGTGTTGCTTTAGAGTGTATATATAGGGTATCTGAAATGTATCTTTATAACTTTAATAACTTCAAAACTATACCAGATAATAACAAACGGTTTTTAGCATGTCACAAGTTAACTCATAAAGTTTTTTTGTTTTCCAGTAGATGTAGATTTGACAAAAAATGTGGACGCCACAGGAGAAAGCTCAGTGTGTAGCCTGGTTCATAGAGACAAAGTCCGATGCCCAAGTGCAACAGAACTTTGGGGCACAGCATGGAAGGGAAGCACCATCCCGACCAACTATTTGAACTTGGTATGCGCCATTTATGGAGACAGGAAGTGTTCGCCATAAATAGGGGGAGGGTCAATTGCATTTGGGTATCAGACGTTGTTTCTATGAACCAGGCTACACACTGAGCTTTCTCCTGTGGCATCCACATTTTTCGTCAAATCTGCATCTGCTGGAAAACAACTTTAGAAGTTAACTTGTCATATGTTGAAAACCTTTTGTTATTATCTAGTATAGTTTTGAAGTTATTAAAGTCTCTAAAGTTATAAAGATAAGTTTCGGACGCCCTTTACTTTTTTGTTCCCCCCTTCCCCAGGTTACTACCCCTGCTGCTCAGAGGGGGATTTGAGTGGCTGTTTCTAGAGGTTATTTTTACATTATGTCTATGGGCCAAAAATTCCATTAAAGTGGCCACTGAGAGGGGTTCACCACTATGCTGAGGTTTCTGTTTTCAGAAGTTTTTACTGTATATTAAGGCTTTCTTCGTAGAATTTTAAAAATGCGTTTTCCTAAGAGATGGCGCTGATGACCAGGATCAATTACCCTCAAGCATACGCATTCCAGAAAAACGCAAGTCCCATTTCATCTTGACCCCATGTGGTTAAACAGGGTTTCTATATTTTAAGTTGGCGAAAGAAAAGCTACTGGGTGCCAAACGGCCAAGTGAAGAAACAGCCGAGCCTGAAAATTTCACTTCTTCATTGATTCGAATGAATCAGATGGAGCGCCTCCTAGCGAACAAAAAGAGTATTTTAATGATTTCAATGTATTTATTCGGTTTATAATTATAATTATAATTATGTATCAATTCAAACAAAATAATGCAATATATTGTGGAAAAGGGTACTTTGTAGATCGCTACAAAGTTTCAAAGCAGTTAAATGTTTTTTTCCAAAAAGAAATATGGGTTTTGAATTATTAATTACATCCCTCTTTGAGTATTTATTTTGACCTTCGTATAATTTTTATAGAGAAACGGCTTTCAACTAATTCTAGAAGAATATTTCTGTAACAATCGTATGAAATTTTATAATCATCGGCAAATTTTTTCTACCCCAACATATGGGTTCGGTGGAGCCCTTCTCTTCATCGTTTCGCAAGGACAGCCTTAATGAATGTGGTTAAAATTCCAGTTTGCTTAGAGCATTTCTATTGTTTGTTTTTTATTTGCCTTGTTTTGATAAGAATCAAAATATATAATTGGAAATATGATCATTAGTTCACCTTGAATTTGTAATAAAAAATAATAGATTATTTCTGTATATCATTCTAAAGGTATATGCTTTTCGCGAGTGTGACATTTTATTTTATAAAAATGTTTCTACTTTTTCAGGAGGAACTGAGTGCCAAATATGAAGTTCCTGTATCTAAAATAGAAAGTTATATAACTTACCCACCTACGAGTTTCCCGTTTCATGTTTTTTTCGAAACTGTTGAAAAAGACTCATCGATTCCCGTGGAAAAAGCTCATTCTCTGACAACAGTTATTTCAAATTTACAGTTAATTCCAGATTATTATCAACGAATTACATTAACATATTCTTTGCCTGAATCGGATCCTTTGTTGAATAGCGTCAATGAACATAAAATTTGCTCTACAGGATAAGAATAATGGTTACATATTGTGGAAGGCATTGCCAATGTTTTCCATTTTAGTCGGTGACAACTTGATTGTACAAACAGTAGAATCTCTCTTAACTGACAGCAACTGTACCTCCCCTCAATGATGGAAAAGAGATTTTTCTGGATAACCGAATGTATGTTTTTAGAACTTGCCTGATCATTTTTTTGTGATTCCACCTGTCGAAATTGCAGCATATGAAGTTCTTTGGTCATGTCTCTCAATCTGTTGACCATAGTTAAATTAATAATATCAAAAATTGTACAGTAAAATTAGAACTTGTTCACATAATTTTATATTTCAGAAACACAAAATTAAACAACATTTTAAAATTACCATTCAAATAATTTATCTTTCATTGTTCACATGAAAGTCGTGCATTTTGTGATGACATATAACTTGAGGTGTCTCCTTGCTTACAAAATTGTCGCCAATGTTTTAAAAATTCTGTGTGCTTCATATCATTATGTATTTATATAGATGGACATTGCTTGACAAATTTTATGAAAGTCCACATCCTTGCATGCAATTTTCTCTGTTTGTGTGTCATCTTCTTACTTATCATCTTTCTCCTTTCCCAATATATGTTAAATTATTTTGTTGCCATTGAGAGACAGCATCCACCTACTCAGGTCTACATCCACCGAAACCTGCGCTTCCCCTTTACTAACCCATTACATGATTTTCTTTATCTCATGGGCTTAAATTTTAGCTTTAATTTTATACCTTCAAAAGTGCCATTATTTTGATGTTGCCGGTTATTAGAGATTTTACTGTAAAGAACCAATGGCAACTGCATATTTAGTGCTTATTGCATTATTATTCTATGTGGCTAAGAACTATAAAATGACATCTATGGAATTAAGTATATTTCATTTCAAAATAGTTTTATTATATGCATAAGTGATGCATAAAATGTTGATAAAATATGTTAATTTTTGAATACATTAGGATCATAGTCAGTATTATGCAACTGATTCTAACGATATGCTTGGTAACTTATTCCTTTCCACCAAATTAAGTTGTCACTGACTATAGGTCATGCCAAGCATGATTAATAGTATTAAGTTAATTTTTTGCAACACTTTCAGCAATAATTTTTATGATTAACTTTTCACTTAAAGGTGCAAATAAGGTATCCTTGTCGAAAGTACATTTGTTTCGCCAAAGTACACTTCACACATGCCAAAATGCAACTTTATCTTTCTCACCATTATATTATTTTCATGATTTCTTATATATTTTCCCTCTTATTATTATCTATTCACACATATTTAATTGACATAAGGTAACTTGTTATTCTTTGTGTGGTGGGTGAACAAATTAATTTCTTTTGATTTTGGTTCATATGTATACATAACCTCATTTCACTGTCATCTATATTTGTAAATGTGCATTCGTTATTTTTAAATAATAAAAAATATTTTTTTAAATCTCAGTCTGATTGTTTTTGTTCTTTCATTTTCTTGTTAATTTATCGTTCACCTTAAATTCAAAAAGTAAGCTAATTGATTCTATAATTTGCTGATTTTGTTGAATTCTACAGCAATTTAAAATTCTTCAATATGTTATTATAGGCGTTTAGTTTAGTTGTATTTACATCCCGTTTTGCAGTAACATGAGGGTTGTTTTGGGAAGAACCTCGTAATTTTGAACCATGGTTAGAAGACGAGGACTACACCCAAGCTGGTACCCCCTCTAAACTTCTGTGTTGCACCAATTAAGGGGGACATTTGGCTTTGACAGATTTAATGTACACCAGACCTGCTTACACGACAGTTTTTCAATGATATTGAGTTTTGAACCTGGAACCCTGACCATGCCACCAGCTCACCGCGACCCTCAATTTATAAGCTTTTAGTTAATTTTCTGATGGTGTTGGTCATTATGGTCAAAACTTAAATATCAGTTTTAAAACTATCACAGGTTATTTGTTATCAAACATTAGCTGTTTAAAGTTGATATTCATTATTTGGTAATCAATTTACGAAAATTTTGATGAGTAATTGATTAACTCATTCTGGAGACAAAATGAAGTAAGAAAATTTAATTGTGATAATTGTTAATTATAATTTTAATTATATAATTTTTAAGTTAGGTTGCAGTTATGGTTAAATTTTAGAAGTGAGCAATGATGAAGAATTATTTTAGTTTGTGTATTTTTAAACACTGTTCTTTTTTGGCTTAAACAATAATAAAATATTTGCTTGGCTGTTAATGCCCTAGAGACCAGAATATTGGATCTAAAGTTAGCAAATATACTATGGAAAGTGGCGATATGTACCTCGGGAGGTTTTCCCTAAAATCTGTCTGATATATTATAAATTTATTGAAAGTTAGGCATTTTGTGGTAATGATTTCAGACTAGATTATTGCAGAAAATTGTTTTAAAATATTGAAAATTAGATTTTAAATATTTTCAGTTCACTTCTCATGGGAATTTTTTTTTTTTTTTTTTTTTGTAATTTAATGAATTTTTCAAAATTTTTAAACATTAAATATAACAGTACCTTTTGTTGTAATGGAATTCAAGTTGCTACAAATATTTATTTTCTTCCTTTTTTAAAACTAAAGCAGAATATGCTGTTTACTTTTGGCACATTGATTGTAAAGCTGGTTTTTATTGACATTTTGTAGGAATTTTATTTTTGAAGTGATTACAGTTTAGATTTAACTTCAGAAGTATGCAATGTCAAAATTTTTATTATTTGTCCATATCTATACACTGGTGCAGTTTTCCATGATATCATTTGATGCACACAAATATTTCATCACTCTTTTCATTTGCAGTTTTACTTTCTTATTGTAGTTCATTGAATTTTAGGTTGAATCTACAAACAAAACCACTGTAAGATAGTAAATAGATTTTGCAGCATATCTGGTCCACACAACTCTGATGTTGAAGGATTAAACTTATTTAAGGATGTTTCAAATCACCTGTTAGATTAGCTGAATTTTCATCATTCTGGCTTTTACATTAAATTTCAAATTTTGGATATGATCGCTTACCCATAATTAAGCAGGTGCGTGGCCATAGTGAACAGAATAGATACAGCGTTATTCATAGTCATTGGAACAAACTTTTAAATTTAATCTTTTGTTCAAAAAGTTTTAAAAACTTGATAATTTGCATTTAATGCAAGTTTTAGTTATTTCTTAAAATGGCACTATTTTTTAGAAAATACTGGAGATATGCGAAATCAAAGTTGATAATGGAAGACACAAGGAAACATAAGGAGTTAAAAAAGTTACAGAATTTTGTTTCTCCAAGTTCCTGTGAAAAGAGAAATTTTTGCCTACTCTCCAAATTAAAAAAAAAAGAAAAAATGAAGCCTGGTGAAGGATAAATATTTGGTCTTCACCAGGCCTGATTATGCATGAATCATCAGTGTCTTTGCAAAAGTTGTAGCTTCACTAAGTGCCACTGTTGTATGCTTTTTATTTTTGTTCTTCTAGTTTAGGTTTCCGGAATTTTCACAAAAGTTCTTGTTTTGACGTTTTATTTAAAGAGCAATTAAATGCAGACATCATTAATTGTTTGATTGGATGAATAGTAAATTATGAATGTTAATATAAATCACGCTTCCTTTTTTTTATGGGTGCTCAATTTGAACTGCTTTTCTTTAGAGTGATTTTATTTCGATATTGTTTTATTTCTAAAAATGGACAAGTGGTTGAAAATTGGAACTCTTAAGACAGGGTTCGTACGCTCCTTGAAAACGATTTTCATTTTCAAGCACTATGGAAACTCCTTGAATTTGGGTTTTACGCCTTATAAACTCCTTGATTTTCAATTTTTAGCATTTCTTTTATTACATGTATACGACGTTTCACCGATAAAAAGGATTCTAAATCGTCGCCGTATCAATTACCCAGTATTTTGCATTGCTCTTTCCACGATTTGATGTTGATTTCCTATCAGTATCCAAAATTTAATAATTGATTTTAAGTGCCAATCAGTAATAACCAAAACAATAGAATGGTGCGAATTGAGAATGTTATTTCTCTTGGATTATTTCGAAAAATTAACTGTATTTCTTTAAATTGTAATGTATGGTTTGTTGTAAAGGACATATATTGTGGTGGTGGAGTTGAAGCAAAATAGATACTATTAATCAATTTTAGCTAAATTAGTTTCAATAATAAAGAAATTTTATTAATTTTATTTTCTTCATATACTATTAGGGATTACAATCCAGCACCAATTTTAATCCGGTCGGACCCAGCCGGATTCCCATCGATCCCACCGGATCCGGTCGGATTGGTTACATCAAAATTATTTTGCCTTTTTATTCCAAAATCAACTGTATAAAAGATGATAAAGTGAGTGTTTGACAAAGTTTATAAAAAAAAGCGTTAATTTCTTATGAAATCAACTTTATTTACACTGTTATAATTAATCAACATTTATGTATGAATCAACAATAAAAATTTAGTACAGTGTAACTAATTAAATTGTAATTGTTATATTAGTTTAGTAATAATTAGATAATGACGGGCGGTTAAGTTCAGTCTCACTTACTAGATTTCACAAATGACATGAATGATAACTTGTAATGTAACTTATATTATGTAAGTAACTTATATTAAATCTAACTAAATCAAGCTTATCAATTGAGATCACAATAATTAGGTATTTTAGACACGCCAAGCAGTCTCATTCTTATAATTATGACAGTCATCATGAATCTGTTTAATCAATGGCACAATTATCACAATAGCGAGTTTAAAACTTCTTCGTATTTTTTAATATACTTACTTTAAATTATTACTTTAAGTAAAACAATTAAAAAAAAAAACTCTCTTTGGTTTTGAAAAAAATTACCGTAGGAAACAAATAATATTAATTGTGTCATCTGCCAATCGACTTCTTACAGAGCTACAAATATAACCAGCGGCCTAGAAAGCCCTTTCTGCTTCTACACTTGTCGGTTTTATTGTCAACAAATACTCATGAGTAAAAGACAAGTATTTTCCTCGAACTCCACTTTCACATGCAGTCATTTCCTTTCTTAATGTTTTCTCATAATCTTTCTCTTTTGGTATTTATGCTCTAGGTTTTCATATCTTGCTGGATTTGCATGTGTAATTCTTTCTGTAATGTCAAATCATTTTTCAATGACGATGAATCTAAGTTATTTTCTACTATATTATCTACGTTTTCTTTAAAGCTATCATCTTGAACAACTCTTTCTAAGATATTTTTCATTTCTAGTCTTACACCTTTTTTTCCGGCATAGTAAATGTATCATCAGTTCGTCTTGTATCATCATCATATTTTTTTTTATTCTTTAAGTATATTAATATTCCTGTTTTCATTTTGAATTGGTTTCAAAAGTGACATGTTTGTTTTAGAACTTTTAGACTAGTACCTGCAATGCAATACAAATAGGTACATACTTACAATTTAAAACGTTATTTCGGTCACTATGTAAGAAGAAAGTCGTATTATAAAGAAAAATCAGAAATATGGATCGTTACTCAATTCATTTCCAAGTCTAATTATCTACTTAAATCATTCTCGTACTCGTAAATGCAGCATAAACATAATTCATCTATCAATTGAACAATAAGAAAGTCTATATGTGAAGCGGGTGAGTCAGCGTCGAATGACTCGTACACACCACGCATTTAAGTACCTACTCTTGCAAGAACGCGAATATTTTTTCAAGAAATCGGCTTCATGTATTTTTTTAATTTACCGGATCCGGCAAACTGGTGCCGGATCCGGTAGACGTCTAATGATGCCGGATTACCGGATCCGGTTTTCCGGATTGCAATCCCTATATACTATTTTATAAGCAATGAAAATGCCAAAAAACAGTTTCTAATATCTAAATCTATATTTTAAATACTGGATCACTGTGTACTACTAAGATGTCTAAGCGGCACAACTCGACTTTCATATAAATAGATTTAACATGGCATTCTTGGATAAATCAGCTTAGTAAAAACTTATAAAAGGAATAAATATAACCACATTTAATTTGAATTATTAGCAATGTTTTTAATACTCTATTATAATTTTTGTGTACTTTAAAAAGGGAACCCTTTTTCATGCATAAATATTGACTCCTTGAAAATTTTGAAAATACTCCTTGAAAACTCCTTAAATACTCCTTGATTTTTAATTTAAAAAATCAGTAAGAACCCTGTAAGAGTGGCATATAGTGGCGAATCTAGGACTTGGTCGGGGGGGGGGGGCTGAGGTCATAAAAATTTTGTATCGTCGTGACGAATGTTAAACCTCAAGGCTAAAGTAAATCAAAACTCTTTAACTTTACAGACTTTACTCACCTAACAATAAGAATCATAAAGAACAATACAATACTTTCGATAATTTAATAAAAATTACAATGAAATAACTAACAAAAATATGTTTTTGACCGCGTCAAAGCTACAAGTACAAGTGGAATGAGTACAAAAATAGGAAAATTTTCGAGCCTGTCAAGCCAGAAAGCAATTTTGAAACGTTTTTATTATTTTTTTAAAAGAAATTAAGAAAAAACAGTTGTAATGATTTTAAATAATAATAAGAATTCTGGCTTGGCTCTGGGGGGGGGGGCGGTAGCCCGATAGCCCCTCCCCTGGATTCGCCACTGGTGGCATATAGTATTGAAGTTCAAACCACAGCTTCGGTAGCTACGGAAATAATTGTGGATCAGCGTGATGATCATGAAGAAGTGCAAAAGGACTAACATAAAGCGACTGATTGGAATGTTTAGGTAAGAAATAAAGTAGATTTTGTTAAAAAAAAACTCAAAACGTGTGTGCCTCCGAAGAAGAGAAAATATTCTAACAAATAATTAAAATATAGATTTTCTGCCAAGGAAGATGAAGATTGTCGAAAACCATTGTGCGTTGTTTGTGGAGAGATATTGTCAAATGGCAATATGAAATGATCTTCACTAATGCGCCATTTAGAAACAAAACATTCAGCTTATAAGCAAAGAAATATTAGTTTTTTCCAACGACTGTCAAACAGCCCTAATTTAGCTTTTTTTTGATATCCACAAACAAAACAAATGAGAATGCAATTGAGGCATCATGCAGAATATTGCTAAAAGTGGGGAAAGTCATACAGTTGCTGAAAATTTGTTATTTTCACGCATCGAGGATGATGTTGAATGCATGTTCGGTGAAGATCATGTCTAAAAAATTAAAAACATTCCCTTGTCTAACAACATAATTTCTTGGAGAATTAAGAGCATGTCTGATGACTTTGAATCTACTATAATTGTAATAGTAATAATAAAAATAAAAGCTCCATCTTTTCGAAACAGGTGGATAAAAGCACTGATGTTTCCAATCTGTCAATTTTGCTTGTTATTGGAAGATACCTGAATGTTAACGAACTTAAGAAAAATCTTTTATTGTATTTTCCTCTCACTAAAAAATGGACTGGCGAGAAAATATTTAACGCTATTCAGGTTTATTTCTGTGAAAACGAAATAGATTGGGCCAAATGCTGTGGTGTCTGCACGGATGGTAGAAAATCTATGTCTGACTGTTATAAATGTTTGCGTGGTCGCATCAAAGTAGTCGCTCCTCATGTAGCTTGGAGCCATTGTTGCATTAACAAATAAAGTTTTGCGGCCAGTCTCTTACCAGATTCATTGAAAGACATACTCAATGAATATGGCAAAGTTATGTATTTCATTAAAGCTAATTCAACTAAGACCCGAATGTTGAAATCTTTATGTGAAACATGGGTAGACTACATATTACATTACTTTTGCACACAGAAGTGATATGGCTTTCACGGGGAAATGTACTCAGAAGATGGTTTGAACTGAGACATGAAGTTCAAATGTTTTTTTGAAGATCACTCTTTTGCATTGAGCTCTAAATTTTATGAAGGTGAATAGTTGCAATAGCTTGCGTACTTATCTGATAAACATTAAGGGTAGTTCAGGCATATAGAAAAATGTCATTTTTGGAATAGAACATGGGGCCGGAAACGCAAAGGGGATCCGCTACAGAGGACTCTTTGCCAGTGAATTAAGTACATTATAAAGAGTCATTTTTAATTTTAGTTTAGTAGTACGTTCTCGTAATCCCTTTGTAAATGATAATTTAATAAACAATTGCAGCACGAGCCTTAAATTCTGTTGGGAGGTTGCAACTGTTAACCAACAATGTATTACATGTGTTTTTAGTTTTACAGGTTTGTGATTTTTTTTAAAGCCTTTCTTTCAATAAAGGTTGACGTATACCTACCCCAGGGGTGATTGTGTTCCGGTATTATACCGGAAATCAGGTATTTTCTTCATCCTTAATACGGAATTCCGGTATTTTCTGATAAATCTATTTTTTAAAACGTAAGAGTGCCAAAGACTCAAACTACTACGGATTCTCCGCAGTTTCTACGCAATTTCGGCTTCTGCTACAGACTACACAAATTATAATCCATACTACGGAAAATTTACTTTGGATTATGCCGAGTCAATCCAAATGGTTTTTTTAGAAATTGCCATATCATAACTAAGAATAACTACCTCACTTAAGAATGGTGCCATAAGAATTTATATATAGTATATTAATTAATGCTATTCATTGAAAATGTTATTAAATTTTGAATATTGTTTTGTTATCAATTTTGATGGTTGCTTTTCATGTGTGTTATAGAATGTTATTGAAAACTCATGAACTGAGACAAAATAAATTAAATCAATTTCTTACGTGAAAAAAGCATATTAAAAATTGCATGCAAAAGTTGAATCTGCCGAGGCCGTGCGTGAAAGACTTGCGCAATCGTCTAAGCAGGCCTTAACATTCAGAAATTCCAAAGGTTATGACGTCACATTCTAAATCCTCCTTTTCTGTGTTGCGTTTCTTATTTGAAGTGTGTGCGTTTTTCGAAGGATTTCGCTGGATTAACTAATATTGAAGTAAGTTTCTGGCATTTATGTTATTTAAGTTATTTTAGTCAATCATTTATGCATATCTAAGTACTATAGCCAAAAAATTTCATTTGTTTCTTTAGAATTATGGGTGCAAATTAGTGTTAAACGATCTCCTTTTAGGCCTAAAGCGAAGGGTGGTCGCATTGGAAAACGAAATTTCACGGCACATATTTTTACCGTACTTTTGAAACACAAGTAAAATAAATCTAATGCAGTAATTTCTTATTCATTATCAAAGATGAAACAAGAAATTCATAAATAATTATTTCAGATATACTGATAGTGTAAAGTAGCATGCATCCGAATGGAAATGTATTTACTTCTTAAGCTATAGATTGTTTTCCATTCCGTTTAACTTATTGTTTCCCAAACTTTTTTGTGCCTTGCCCCACTTAAGCCTTTCTTAAATTTTTATGCTCCTTATGTAACATATACATAATTTTTAATTTTCAAAAATTCAATTGCTGACTAAAGAAAGTTAATTCATAGGTTTTATGGGGGGGGGGGGGGGAATTTCCCTGTGGAACCTGCAGCCCCACATTAGGAAACACTGGTTTAATTATTATGGGCAAAGGAAGAAAATGTTCGTTCCTGGTTGTAATTCTAATTACAACAATACAGAATGAACGTTCCTACATCAACAACGTAGCTACGGAGAGGCTTTAGACTATGACGTCATGAATCCAAGGTTCTGGGCTCAAGAGAGCTGTTGTTTCTTTTGCGCACCCCCGAATCTGCGCTCTAATGAATGAATACATATCCGTTCCTACATCACATAATTTTCCCTGCTAAATTCTCAGGTATTTTTCTGGAGCCAATCACCCCTGACCTACCCAACCGGCAAGGGCGTCCGCTCTCTAAGTTCGAGGCATACCTGTGGTATTAAGTGAATAAAGTACAATACTGATTTAATGGAAGTACAATTTATAATAGCACAACAACCCAGTTGTATGAATAAAACATGCGAAGGTGTATCGCTTCAAACGACACGGCGTTTGGAACATTTATTTTGAGTTCACCAAGTTTGTTGTTGATACGACGTCCTGTTTGCCATTATCCGGAGGCGTGAAGACTGGGGGTATAGGATGCCAGGGTGCCTGCTTTGGGGCTCCATGGAGTCAAAATCTACTGCGCGTGTACCATTTTTAATGCAAAAGTGATGAGGGAGCAAAAAATAATACCAAAACTCCTGGCACGATTTACTCTTGTTAAGCCACTCTGACGACTGGAGAATTTTATCTTCCTGACGCCACTTATTTCGCTACGCCACTGATCATGGCGACAAAATGTTAATGCGTGTATATTAATTTTTTATGTCAAAAACGATGAGGGAGCGAAAATCCCATGTCCCTGGCCAGCGTTTCTACAATCTAAGTCACTGATGGGGGGCAAAAATCGCATTATGACCCGGCGCCACTTTCCTCTGCTACGCCACTGCCATTATCTTATCTATCATACTGCGTACATCTTGTAATGTTGTTTTCATGAAACTTGCATTGTGCTATTGCAAATTTGTACTCCATTCAGAATGAGTTTGAACATTTTATCTGTGTGTATCTTTTCTTTTTACGAATTCACTGACCAACAGCTCCTGTAGCGGTCGCATTTCGACCCATTTTCTGTTGCAATATAGCTTATTTCTATATGACTGATCTACCCTTGAAGTTTGCAACGGCCTTTCTGAACACCCTGTATCCAGGTGCCCACTTATTTGTGGGCCATCCCCTAACTTCAACGACGGCAGCAGTTTACCGAAAGCAGTGTTCAGGTATAGTGAACGTCTATATGCTATGCGATGAGACCACTTACAACGCCAACTGGTGCAAACTTTGATTTAGTGTTCTATCTGAAAACGGTAAAAAAATAGCGGAAAATGTCCTAATTACAGTTATAGAGAGTTACATGGTACAAAAAAGACACCTTGTTCAGAATAAATACAAAGAACAGAAAGTTTGAAAACTATTTATTTGAACTCGATTTCCGAATTTTGTTAATGCTAGAGTTAAAAAGGGAAAACAAACAATTATCGCAAGATACCTTTATTTTCGTCAAATTGAAGTCCGTCACCTACAGAATTTTTGCCCTTGTTCGAGGTCCATAGGTCCATACACTTCTACACGTTTTATCATGTAGTTGGTGTTAGCACAAGCAACAGTATAATGCATCATTGAAAGTCCTGCAATGTTGACGGAAAGGTCCATACACCTGCTGTTTGAGTTATTCCTACAGGAAAAGTATAATAGGGTAATTTTTTTGCCCGAAAAATAACATTTTTGCTTTTTGTCCGTGTCTTGTGACATAACACTTCGGAAAATGCGAACAAATTAAACTGCATTTTAAGCGTTCTGGTCACTTTCGTATTATTCTTGCTGTTATTATTAAGGCGTCTTTTGGTACCAAATCGATGATATCCTACAACTTGTAATTACATTTTCCTCCATTTTTACCGTTTTCAGATAAGTGCTAACTCCGAAGTTTTACCAGGTGGTTGTAAGTCGCTTACTCGCATAGCGCAAGGCGATTTTACTATCCCTTGGACTCTACTACATGACTAAAGCTAGAAGCTAAAGCTACTGACTGAAAGCTCTTATTTCTAAGTGACAACCCCTGTATATAGAGATAATTTCGCAAATGAAACATTATGTTCAGACACCCTTTACCTAAAAAGCATAAGTTGATCAACATAACCATGGTAATCTCAAAGAGGACGACAATTCCCAATAAACTAAATTAGAGCCTATTTTTTCATTAGTGTCAAAAGGGTAGTCGAGTGCTGAGAACTTAGCGAAAGATTTTACTTTTTGAGGTATAATTTGGTGAACAGAATTAACCTAGAAATTGTGTTCTGCTTAAACATCATATATATATGGCTTCCACTAAAAGGTTTTTCAGTTTATCATCAGAGAGTCTTTTGGGAAATTATTTTAATATTTAACTTAGGCTAACAAGTAAGTGAAATAAATTTAACAAGAGATATTAAAATTAAACTTTAGATATACAGAATGGCAAAAATGCAGCAACTTCAAATAAGACACAATCAAACAACAAAAAATCATGCTTTAATTAAAATTAAAACACTTAAGATAAAATAAAGAAGAGAAGTGGAAGTTATAGTCGAATGCAACTTTTTCAAAGCCACTCCATCGGAGTTCTAATATGGTTGGTATAATTGGTTAGTTAACTTGTATAATATTTTAACTAATAACTGAATGCTGCTGCTTTAGCTAGAAGGTATATTGTTCTCACTATTGTTTACTTTTCTTATGTTTTTCTTTTGTAATTAAATATCCTAACGTATGGGCGTTTTTTTTCGATAAGACAATTTCAAAAAATACTATTAATAAAAAGAGGAAAGTTAGCAAATTTAATGAACAACCAAAAAGAGTTCATTCCCTGAATATCTTTTACATGGAGAAGGAAAAATAGACAATGAAAAAACATATAACCTGAATATGAAATGCATAATGACCTAAAAATTATTGAATTTCTACTTTAATTAGCCTATTCTTCTATCCATATTAATATATATTTTCATTCATATAGCAATACGGGCAACTGAACGAAGCAATGAA